>JZLH01S0100871.1:0-30626 GCA_001188425.1 Eucidaris tribuloides
GGACGTTTTCATCCCAACTTCGCATCATATTTCCCATCCTTGCGATAACACTCAGCACTATCTTGAAGGACGCGTCACGACACATTCGAGGAGCACCTGAAACGTACGCACATCCCCGATTTGGCCTCAAATGACTGGGTAATTAACACCCCCACCCCCTCCCGCCACTTCCTGGATATAGTGAAATCAAATGAATCTTGAGTTATATATACATGTAAATTTTGCAAAGTGCGTAAGGAAAAGGGGAGAAAATTTGTGGGTTAAACCAGGTTGAGTTTAATACGTAGCTAGCCTATACTAAAATTACAACACAGACAAAGTCAGATATGAATTGCTAAGTCTTTGAAGGAATCCAAATTTTGATAGAAGGCTATTTCACATCAAACTTCTTTGAAGTAACTTGTGATAAAACTTTTCTTTGTTACTTATTAATCATTACATTGCTAGAATATTATAATCCCATGGGGGGGGGGGCTGCGCATTATTTTACAACAAAACAAACTAGAGCAGTTTGCGACTGCGCGCCAGTCGATGGGTATGCCTCCACAGTCTGCACTCCCATCCAATTGATGTAATTTGAAAAGCTTCAAGTTACCATGGTAGCAAGACCAATAGATGAATAAGCATAATGATAAGCCCATGTGACCTTTGACCAAGTTACAGTAAAATCCAATTAAGCATTCTTAAATTATTGCGACAATGAGCTCAATTCGGACATGGGGCCTTGTGACCTTTGACCTCTGACCTTTCAACTCCAAAATCGAATCAGTAAATTGGTGCCTTATATAAGATACTTCTCCCAAGTTACATCAAAATCGTAAAAAGTCATACTCAAGTTATCACAGTAATGAGCCCAAATCAGACATATTTAAGGCCCGTGACCTTTGACCTTTGAGCTCCAAAATTAATCAGTTTATTGGTGCCTCATAATACATACTTCACCAAATAACATAAAAATCTGACAGGCCGTTCTCGTTATCATGGTAACGAGCCCAAATCGGACATATTTAGGCCCGTGACCTTTGACCTTTGACCTTCTCAGCTCCAAAATCTAATCAGTTTATTGGTGCCTAATAATAAATACTTCACCCAAGTTCATCCCAATCCGACCAGCCACTCTCAAGTTATCGCGTTAACGAGCCCAAATCAGACATATTTAAGGTCCGGTGACCTTTGACCTTTTGACCTTTGAACTCCAAAATCTGATCAGTTCATGGTGCCCCATAATACATACTTCAACCTACGTTACATGAAAATTCAAATGGCCGTTCTCAGTTATCGCGGTAACGAGCCCAAATCAGACATATTTTAGGCCCAGTGACCTTTGACCTTTGACCTTTCAGCCCCAAAATCTTATCAGTTCATTGGTGCCTCATAATACATACTTCACCCAAGTTACATAACAATCCGACCAGCCGCTCTCAAGTTATCGCGGTAACGAGCCCAAATCACACATATTTAAGGCCCGGTGACCTTTGACCTTTGACCTTTCAGCCCCAAAAATCTAATCAGTTCATTGGTGCCTCATAATACATACTTCCCCAAGTTACATGACAATCCGACCAGCCGCTCTCAAGTTATCGCGGTAACGACCCAAATCAGACATATTTAAGGCCCGGTGACCTTTGACCTTTGACCTCCAAAATCTAATCTGTTCATTGGTGGCTCATAGTACATACTTGGTCCTAGTTACATCAAAATCCGATCAGGGGTTCTCAAGTTATCGCAGTAACGAGCCCAAATCAGACATATTTAAGCCCGGTGACCTTTGACCTTTGACCTTTGAGCCCAAAATCTAATCAGTTCATTGGTGCTCATAATACATACTTCACCCAAGTTACATCCCAATCCGACCAGCCACCTCAGTTATCGCGGTAATGAGCCAAATCAGACAATATTAAGACCCGGTGACCTTTGACCTTTGACCTTTCAGCTCCAAAATCTAATCAGTTCATTGGTGCCTTATAATAAATACTTCACCCACCAAGTTTCATCACAATCCGATCGGGGGTTCTCAAGTTATCGCGGTAACGAGCCCAAATCAGACATATTTAAGGCCCGGTGACCTTGACGCTTTGAGCCCCAAAATCTAATCAGTTCATTGGTGCCTCATAATACATACTTCACCCAAATTACATGACAATCGGACCACGCGCCGCTCTCAAGTTATAGTGTAACGAGCCCAAATCAGACATATTTAAGGCCCGGTGACCTTTGACCTTTGACCTTTCAGCTCCAAAATCTAATCAGTTCATTGGTGGCTCATAGTACATACTTGGTCCTAGTTACAGTCAAAATCCGATCAGGGGTTCTCAAGTTATCGCGGTAACAGATCCGGTAACGACGGACGGCGGACAACCCGAAAACATGATGCCTCCGGCAACTTCGTTGCGGAGGCATAATAAAATGACAACAAATTCCTTGGGACACAGGTACACAATACATGTACTGTATAAGCTGAAAATTTTGTGGGATTGTATATTTTTTAAATGAATTTTACAAATAAACAACTGTGAAAAGTTTCACTTTCTACTTTGCTTCTACAAAGTAAATAAAAAAATATAACAGAAATCATGGAAATAAACTTGCATGAACCAAAATTTCGAAAATATTTTTACCAGAAATATATTGTAATGTTCAGTAATTCACTGCATAAGGGCACTAAGATAAAGGTTCCAAGGTTTCAGATCCACTCATAGTGGAGACAGGTGTTTGATAGTTGATTCCAGAATAATGGGCTGGCAGTCAGACTACTCATAGCCCTACCTACTTGAATCTGCATACCCCCCCCCCCACCCACACACACACACACACACACGCACACACACTGATGATGGGTACAGTCAGTGCTACAAATGCGGAGTGGACCTGTTGAGTGTTGACAGTGTATATTCATCAATATGATAATTAACATTTTGAGAGAGACAATTAAATGTTAATTATGCTGCTGAGTGATGTGCAGCAATTTAGTTTACTTAATTATCCCATAATTGTCTCTCTTCAAATGGTCATATTGCACCAGATAAAAGTAATTTTGCCTTGTAATAGTCAGTGATGTTTATTGAGTCAGTCCATTATTGAGACGAGTCATACTACTAATCATAGGGACATCTCATATACTGTGTGCTTCCTCTCCTGACGTAACCACAAAATAAGCAGCTCCTGATTTATCTTTACTTTTTAATCATTCCTTTCAAAAACTGACCCAAGTCAACCAGCTTTGAGTAGCACGTTCACAAGCTTGCAGAAGCATTCAAAACTCATGCACTAAAAGTTTAACAAAAAAATAAAAAATAAATGAATAAGTATAAACACACAAAGTCACTAATAATGATTGAATGAGTTTATGAATAAAAAAATAAGAAATAAAAGCAGGCAACTTTACGCTAGTTTTTTATTTTTGGGACTTAAAGGTACTAGCTAACATTTACCACAGTTAAAAAAAAACTGAGCTACATGATGCCCCATGCTACCAGTGTCTTTGATAAAGTCTAAAAATGAAGCCCTGAAAAAATTGTATTTCAACATGATTATTTAGTACTTTAAAAAAGTGAAAATCGTAAGTTGACCGTCCGGATTCACCTGCCCATTTCCTCCCATAGACTTACTGTGTGTACGCCTAGGCTATTTTCTATTCGGCCCAAGTATTAATAGTTTATTCATGCATAACTTGCCATTGGCAGTGTAAATTTCCAAACTTTTGTATTCCAGGGTGTTTATTTGTCCATTTGAACACTACTATGTAGCTCAGATATAAAAGTTCGACAATTTTTTTAAATTGAAGCTCCACAATGTTAGCCCATCACTTTACCAACCAAACTTTGCTCTTCCTGATATACCCATACAAAGTGAACGAAAACACAATAGTGGCAATAAACTCTCACAATTTAGCCGTATTTAAGCACAATCCCAGAAAAATCTGAAAACAAAGTAAGTTGTGAATACAGTAATATTTAGCATTAAGAATGCATGCAGCTCTCTTACAGCAAGTCTGTGTTGTGGTATAAAGATTCAAACACACATAGCAAATAAACATACCAAACATCTAGTAAGTACAGTGTCCTTTTAAATGTGTACAAAACAGACAGTATGCAAGCTGGTTAACTCCATGTAATGTTCCATTTTATAATAATTTTCACGTTCTTCTGTAATCATGCAGACTTGGCTAATACATAAAGAGAAAAAAAAACACGAAATGCGTAATGTATACGAGAAGGCCACTCTTGTTACCACTCAATCAACCCTCATTTCTGCCAATATAGGTGTAATTACCAACGCCACCAGTTATTATACAGAGTGGTCTGCAGTATGTTTCTTATATTGACATAACCCTGTGCAACTAACGGACACAGTGGTCTAATACTCATCTACCAAATCGTCAACTGATTTAGCCTGTATACAGACACTGCAAACCCTGGCCAGTCCTGACGTAACACTGAACTTGTTTTCTCCTTACCTACAAGAATAACCAAATAAGATGTGACCTAGTACAGGTACGCTGTTGTAGAATTTTGTCTCGGTATGAATTGGCTAACCATAATACTCAACTATGCTTTTGGACTCTAGATTTTTTATTTATTGAAGGAAGCGAGGCCTGGACCTTAAACCCTAACCCATTTTTAGGGGTACCTGCATGTTAATGGATTTCTTGTGAAAAGAGTGACCCATCTGTGCGGAACATCCACATATTTCCAGACATTATAATACCTACCAATGACCTGAAGAGACACTCAATCTCTAAGATTCTGGTAGGGTAGGTCTTCCACTAGAGACTTAGGGTGATGTCGGTCCAACACTTAGCTCCTAGTCCTGGTCCTATAGAGTGACTAAAGATTCCAATAGATCTTGTTTCAACACAATTCTTGTTAAGACTTTTCCCTTGATTTTCTTAAGATCCACACAATCCAAGCTGCATGGGTTCAACTTCCTTGATGAACAAGTCCATCAGCAAATTTTGCAGCATTCACAATTGTTCCACATATCATATTACAATTCCATTAGTTTTTTGTAAGTCCAACAGGCAACATGACAGGACTTGGTCTGTACACTAGTCCTTATGTGCACACTTAGACCAGAATACCGTAAGTACAATCCTCACTGAATGTTCACTGATATACCACATAACTGGCTGCTTTAATTACCACACGAACGGCAAACTTTGAGGCTTGAGGCTTAATCCAACATTTTTCAGAATTTCTTTATCACTTCCCCAGCCATCAAAGGGGTATACAGAAATGTTTCCAAAAGATCTATCTCCATGTATTCCCATGGGCCACAAGGCTATAACAGTTCCACACATGAGCTTAAGTGACCAACAAAGTGTTGCAGAAAAGCAGCCTAGAAGGATACGAGCATGTTTACCGCACTGGGGGATCTGTACACGCCTCAACGCTCCGATGGTCCGCCACAAAGACCACGCAACAGAGGCCATACAAATCACCAACAATAGCTGGGAGAATTACGTGCAGGACTTACGACCCCGGCCCATGCATTTAGTGGACGTCATTTCAAGAAGGAATTTGATCCTGTTCATGCCCATTGTATTAATCCTGGAACAAATTTGGGGGGTGCCATTAGTGTGTGAAAGTCTTGAGTAATGGTGATGGAATTTGTTTGTTACTGTTTTGTTTGGCATTGTTTTGACACACCAAATATCAAATTTGTGCAGGAAAATAGATTATAGACACGGTTTATTACAATTATAGATATAATATTAATTATTTTTAATTTTAATTCATGATGCTTTTGTCACAAAGGATACACCACCAGTTGACAATGAAAAATTCATTAACTCTGACCCCTTGAGGAGAAAGTCGTTAACCCTGCACAAACTCTATAGATGGCATTAGCGCCCTTTTTCTTCTTGAGTGTTTACAAACTTCTCATTCTCAACATGTTGACTGTTGAGAACTGTTTTTCTTATCATTGTTCTTTCACTTGGTAGATATTGCTTCCCATTTGACAACCCAGTCTTGAAAGGGTAAGGAGTACCCTTGAAAGCACTGAAAATGCCTCAACAAGCAAATTAGTTGAAACATATGCCAATATATATGTTGGCATGAGTATATATTCAGGCCAGAAGCATTACTTTACTATAATCCCCGGCTCTGATAGAAATATATCATCAAAAGCTACAAGACAAATTTCACCACCATAGCATTTCTGATAATTATTGTTCAGCACGTACATGTATGAATATGACATACATGTATTTACAGTGGAAACTTTCAACAGTGTACTTGTTTCTGGGAGCATTGTGATCTAACTTCAGGAACACTTCCAATCTTGCAGACGCAGAAATTAGTATACATTACTATTAATTAGTAATATTAGATAAAATCAAGGGGATCTAAAGGGTTAATGGATGGTGGAATCCTATCCTTTATCCCTGCTAGTAGCAGACGATGGAAGTACAGTACGATGCGCCATGTCCGTTAACTTATAATGTGGAGTTCACAATGTAGTAGAAGATCGAAGTACAGTGTGACGCGCCATATCCGTTATAATGTGGTCTTCGCTATGTTCCGTCAGGCAATGTTCTCCATCAACCGCTTGTCGTCCTTGCGGGTTCCTGTCATTGGTTTCCACCGCACCTAGCTTCCCATGATGTCATCACTCCCCGGGAGGACTTGCGGTCTTCCCCCATCCCCGTCTCCTCTTCCTCCCTCATCCCAGGCACCTCCATCGCCAAAAGAGTTCCACTCAGTCTGAGAGTCATCACATCATGTTCTTTACATTTACTACAATCCTACAAAACGTGCCTGTGGGTCTATGTGTACACATAATGTATATGTAACTCCATGTTACAATGATTATCTGTCATAAAAATGCACAAGCTGACACAATTTCTCTGCTGATGCTGACATACCTCTCCCCACCCCCCCCTCCCCCACCCCCCCCCCCATCTGCTCCCTACCCTTTTCTACCGCTACTAGAACACCTACATGTACAATGTACTAAGTTCAAAAGAGGTTGGAATAAAGCTCAAACTCTTTCGGGTTGGGTTCTCAAGATCTTCACCTTGTGTATACATGTACTTAGAGCTTGGTAAAACCGGGATGTTAAAAGATAAATGACCTGATTTGGGGTAGTCCTCAATTTACGGTAAAACTATTGTAGAATCAAGTAAACTGTGCAAGGATTCTAGTGTGAACATTTTGCAAAATTTTTAACCCATTTTAACCCGTTGGAGACTTAGTACAGTTAACTCGTGTTGGGGTATATTGGAAAATGTGTGTTTTAGTGAAATCAAATCGTCTCTAACGGGTTAAAAGTACTACCATCAATATGCCTCGTGACAAACAAATATGATGTGTAGCTTTCTATGGAATTAATTTCTCTCAGGGCTTGAGAGAAATTAAGTCCTGGTATGTTCATAGTAGATTCTCCTTAAAGGTTAGTGACATAATTGGGAACACTTAAAAATGCCTCAAGAACTAAATGAGTTGAATTATATACCAACTATACACCAGCCAGAGTGGATCTCCCCACTGGAAGGATTTGTCTCTAATTTGTTTACTTAAGGAGAATCAAGCATGAACATTAATTCTATCGGGGCACAATAAAAATAGGACCCATAGAGAGCCACACAACATGTTTGCCTACCACGAGGGATATTGACATTAGTTATTTTACAATGAGTCAACGTTTGACAAGAAGATTTTCACAGGAGAATCCTTGCATACATGTAGTTAACTTGATGCTAGAGTAGTTTCAGCCCAAGTTGAGAACTACCCCCAATCATGTCATTTACCTTTAAGTGAAAAAATTTGAAGATAAATTCTTCCAGCAAGGATGTCCAGGAGATCCACTCCAGCTGGTGTATATTTGGTATATCTTTCACCCAGTTTGGTTCTAAAGGCATTTCTTTTATTTCTCCTAGTCATGTCAATGCCCTTTAACATATGCACAAAATGAACAATAAAATTAACTAATTGCATGTTTGGAACCAAAGACAGAGCAACACCATCTTGCAATGTAGTACAAATTCTGGATAAAATGTGTAAACCCCAAATTCCCTTCTAAAGGGAGAAGGCACCGCAACTAACAGCATAAGTTTAAGAAACTAACATTAGTCTTGCCCAACCAATCAGCTATCGCAGTACACATTGCTGAAACTGAACAATGCATGACCGCATGCCACCCCCGAACGTGTAGCACTCGCAGTAATTTATGCCACTGTCTTGAATCGAAAAGCTCCTCCCCCTATGACTGTTCTTCTGCAAGTTATCTCAAGACAAGGCGTGCAAAGACATAAAATAAACACAAATTAACTAATTTATAGGCCTTGCTTACGCTAGTGGTGGTCACACAATAGTCCGTTATTAGCTGTACTTACGAGACCATATACCATAATCTCACAATATCTCAATCCTCTTATTTCTTAACTTATGCCTGTTAGTTGCTGGTGCCTTCTCCCTTTAAATAACAGATTCAAAGTGTTTCCCTTTAATTTTAAGTACTGCCATGAATTATATAATTCAGCTTAAAGGCACTTGGGAGGGGTACTTGAAAGGTAGCTACTGTAGCTACCCAAACTAAAAAAAGAAGAAAAAAAAATACCAGCAATATTTTGTGTGAACAATACCAACATTTACCTTTCTTTTACGTTTCATTAACATGAGAAATATGTTACTGCTAGCCTCTAATCATAGGATTATTTCAATGACAAAAAAATTGAAAAATCAGTTAAGCACATTGCCTGGATTATGTTGGTAGGAATGGCTTGAACTTCTACAGTCAAATTTCAACTGGTACCAATATTGGGTTTCACATTGAGAGACTGCCCAAAATATTAAGCACATCACTCATATACATTACATATCACAAAGCAGGATGAAGAGAATATCACATTACCGTTAAAAGTTCTAAGAAGGACAAAAAAAAATCAACAAGATTTGATTGAACATTGACAATACAGCTATTCAAATATGCATTAACAGAAAATCAAATAAGCGTTAAATACAAAGTCAATATTTGACGAATCTCAGGAATGCGCGCTATTTCAAAAGACCGTGAGAGCAGTAAGCAGCGTGGAAGGACATTACGGTCAGCGAAATCGGAAATTAAGTTGTTCCACCTCGACCAGATGAGCACGAAGAATGAGAAAGCAGCGTGAACTGGTCTTGAGATGAACCCATGAACTGTGGTTATGATAAGGCTTTCCTATCTTTGTCAAAATAGAGGCTTTATAAACCCATATTTCTACAAGTTTCAAACAGAAAATTGGAAATTGTGGTTACGATCCAAAAACAAACTGTGCTAAAATATGATACAACATCTGTGAAGAGTAAACATACAAGTACAACATTTGGCATTCTGAATCACGACCATCAGGGATGTAGTCGAGGCCGGATTTTGCCGGCCTTGGCCTTGGCCTCGGACTGAGTCACGTATACAAAGACCATACATTGTCAGTTGTCTGGCAGAAGGGCCTTAACACTAAATTGCCTCTAACTTGAAAACCATTGGCTCTTTTCACATAAAATCAGAGTAGTGTTACATTTTTATATTAGGACTTCTGCCAGTCTGTTGACTGCAATATCAAATAAGGCAATATTTCTCAAATTAGAGTTAATTTACTGTTAAGGCCCTGCTGCCAGGTCCTTCTGCCAGACAACCGACGAAATAATACATGTACATGGGAATTTGTGGAAATTGATACGAACTTGTTGCATCTTGTTGAATGCATACATAAGGACATACTGTACGTCCTTATGTATGTCAATCAATTTCTGTTGGCAAGCATAACTAGTACAAGTATAGATTCATTCAAGGATCATATTTGACGAGCTTCTTGACCTTTCAGAAATGAACACAGTGCCACTAAGCTATACCAGTGTGGTTAAAGTAAACCCCAGTGAGTTTCGGACCCCAGCGAGTTTGTTCTCACCGTGACAAACATTAAATGAAGATTATGGGGGAGGTGGATGAAAAAGAATCTGTATAAAATCAAAATCAACATTAAATTGAAGAAAGAGAACAAGAAGGTTATCTGAAGCTCATATAAAGTATCTACACTTAGTGTTATACTATTGGGTATGGCTTCATTTTGTTGCATTATTTTTTAACACATCCTACTGCTGAACATTTCAATTAATGTAACTCCTTATTTGCCCAGGTTTCCTAACGAATTTGTCATTTTTGCACAATAAGCACACTTATTATGCACAGAAGTTGTGAACTTCCTGGACCAGTGAGAAGGGTATTGTATTGGGTAAGAGGATTAAGAGGGATTAGCAAATCCCTATTCATTGTCTTCAGGGAATGTATTGATCTGTGCAAATTGAAGAATGAAGACATAAGAAATGACATGTCTTCTTCCTAAAATGAACTTACAGTAATGAAAATCTACAAGGGTTACCTACATTGTAAATGAATACTGTCTGTAGAAGTAGAACTGCTACCTGCTCAGATGAGAAAAGTTTGCTTTCAGAAAATTTTAAAACCATGCAAATGATGACATTGTTTTCCTCTCACACACAAGATTTATTTCCTCATTCTTCAAGACAACAACCACATTTTCCCAGGGATTGTCAGATGTCACACCAATCGGCGATCGGGCATCCTTCGTCACCAAAATCTGTGGTTTGAAAACAACGACAGATCGTCACAGCTCCGCGATGGTGTCAGTCTTTATGTCACAACTTGCACGTAATTGTGAAGGTCGCGGTTACGATATTCTACGACAGTGTTTCGAACCGAGATGAGGATTAACAACTTATGTAAGGTCTACTACCTCCTGTAAAAGAGAAACAATTTCACACAAACATGTCGTGCAAATCTTTTGAGGTTTTACTACACAAACACCACGATGACAATCAACACTCAGCCTGCAGAATAGCTGGGATTTATTAACCCATTGAAGACAATTGGATTTCACTATAACACACATTTTCCACAGACCCCAACATGAGATAACTCGTACTTTAAGTCTCCAACCGGGTCAAGAGGGGCTGGGGTTGTGTTTGGGGGGGCGGGGGGGGGGGAGGGGGGAGCACACAATACTTTCTTGGCTGAATGACCCCCAAATACAGTCAAATCTGCCCTAGTGACTACCTCTCTATAGCAGCCAACCTGCCTATATTGGCCACTGAAATGATACCCCTGGAGACAAATTGTGTTTAAAAACATGTCTACAGCAGCCACCTGTCTAATAAGGCCACATTTTTGTTTCCATTCAAAAGCCACTACAGACAGGTTTCACTTTATGGGAATGTTGAATTTAGAAACTCCAGGGTATCAACCCCAGGACATGATGTATCTCCCATTGACCTAGCTGCATGATGAACAAATTTTCAACCTCATTACTCATCTTTTACGTTTTTCTCCTCATTTTACAATTTTTGGAACTTGCTGATTACCAGGACAGCACAATAGGCATCAGTGTTATAATCCCTGGACTATGGGAATTTAATTAACCTGTTAACGATGGTTGGAGTTTGCAATAATGCACATTTCTCATAAATCTCAGGACACAAATTTGTGGCCAAACATGCAGTCCTGAACAGGTTGAACATTAGGCTTACTGGCCTACATCTTGTCTTGAATTAAAAGAAAATGTGTAGACTGTGAAAATGCAGAGTCCAGTACGCCATGGAATTGAAATCATCTAAACTAAGTGAGTCAGTACTTTTTAATCTATGTCTTATCTTTATTTTTAACATATTTATCAACTTATTTTCCTTAGCGGTCTCCTAAATTACTTTTTACAGTAAACTGTTCACACCCTTTTGGGAGAAAGTTTGTTTTGTATTTTTTCAAGCTTAGCTTTTCAAGATCTACTGAAAATGTTTGTGTGCAGTGCAGTTTGCCACAAGCATGCCAAAATTACAGAAACTGTTTACGACATAACCCCAATTTCAAGTAATAATCATGGTACTTCTTGGTACTAAAATGTTGACAGCGTTTGACAATTCACTTCTAGGTATGCGGCTTCTCATATAATCATTCTCGTTTAGCGAGTTCTTTTCTGATCTGATCTCAATAGCTGCCCAAAGATCTAGCAAACCATCAGTCCATCACTTAATCCGGTTTTAATGGTCACACAGCCACGATTGTGTTTCAAACACGGCACGATCTCTAAGTCGTTCTCTCGTTCTTTCACCTTGGTAGGGGTATTGTTAGTGTGAATGGTTGGAGGTTGTTGTTAGCACACAGCGCTATCAAAACTAAGCCGAAGATACAATTGTACCCAAATGCACCTGAGTTTTTCACAAGAATATCAAACTATTCTGCAATGGACATTCCATTGGACAATGGGACATCAACAAAAACATCTCAAAATGCCTTGAATAATTCGCCAGAGTTATGTGCACGCAATTCCCAAAAGTGGCTGAGAAACGCTGACAAAGAAAGGAAGGAAAAACATTCCGAGAAAGGAACTCTGCCAATGTAAAGGTCTTACAACAGCGTCCATTAAATTCAAAACTCTACCACGTTATTGAGCGATTTGTCGCTATTCTGGACAACATTTGGTCGCTAATCTGCCGGGATTTTAATCATAATTAAGTCAAGGATACATTTGAGGCCAGTCTAAGTACATGTGTTTGAGGGGATTAAGAGAAAAAGGCCAGTAGCTAGTCAACAATCAATCTGTTTACAATTTTCATTCCATCTTCATCAATCACTTGTCTGTTACCATAAATGGATACAGTAAATAGAGTTGATGGGACCAACTAACAGATTGGTGGAAAACAACTTTCCCATGGCACAAACCAGCAATTTTATTTGTGTGTTTTTGTTAGTTTGTTTGTTTGTTTGCTTGCTTGTTTGCTTGCTCACTTGTTTACTTTCTCAGTTATCATTTTTTTGTACAAATTGTTCCCACATTGCATTTCAAGCTGAAATTGGAAGGAGAAAAATATTGAACTTCCCTGATTATAAAAATTGATAGAAATTGCTCTCTTACAAAGCTACACAATAAATTCACCTGTCGCAATGAGTACCGATAGTGATTGTTAAAAAAAGTACTGCACATTTGACCATGGAATTTAGACAGCAGAAGCCTTGAACATTGTACTTGATTCTAGAGTGGTTTATTTCCCTTTAAAGACACAATATAACATTGTGGAAGCCTTATTTAAAAAATCATCAAACTTTGCTATCTAACATATCTGGTAGTGTTTGGATGGAAACACCCTAGAACACAAAACTTTAGGGAGTTATGCTGCCACTCGTAACATATGTACAGATCAAAATCGGCACATGAATTTATTCTCAGCTGATAGAAAATTCTGCTACACAGCAGTCTATGGAGGAAAACGGGAATGGTCGCTCAATGATTTTCACTTTTCAGAAGCACTTAATGATCATTTTAAACTGTGATTTTTTCAGGACTTCATTTTTAGACCTTATCAGAGACACCCGTAGCACGGGGAATCATGTAGCTCAGATCTTTTTAACTGCAAACATTGTTATACGATGCCTTTAAGAACTAACAAAGAACACATATCTGAAAATAGCCATTTTTCTCTCTCTTTTTGTTACCATAGTTTCTTAAATCGTAAGATTCTTTTGGCCCTCTCCTTGGATAAACCCCGCACCTGTCTTTACTGACATGTGTAGCCATGACACACTTCCTCCTGGTTTTCAATCCTTGTAGTGACTTCTATCCCGACATCATGTAACTTCTGATTATGGCTAAAACACGGTGTACAAGGGGCCACTACCCATTGAGCAGGGGTTTGTTTTAGCTAAAGCCTAAATTTTTCATGTTGAGGATTTGCCGCTGAAATCACGGAATTTGAGGTATGCACTGCATTTAGAACAAAAATGAAAATAACTTTGCATAAAATTCCCCCCAAAATGAAATTAATATTTATTGAATAAAACTAAACAAATTTTCTGAAAAGATGCCTATTGAAGCCAAAGAAATCATGCTTTACCTGTACATGTAAATATGTGCCAACACCCAAATCAAACCCCCATGGCCCTAGTAAGTTTGACGTTACATGTATTTGTGATTTTTTCAAACAAACATTCAAGTCAGGAAAGTGCAAAATTGCAATGCAGAGAAAAACGGAATTTGACATTAGTCTAACGGAAAACTTTGGGCTTTAGCTTTAGCGCTAGAAAGTTAAGTTCTCAACCTTTTATTCTCCACCTTCAGATCATGTACCTTTTTACCTTATTTCCTTTCTTTTCTATTGATATTTGTTTATTCAGTTGCTTTCTAATAATAATACTGATAACAGTCCATTCTTATAGCACATAACACATGAGGAGAGTCTCTAGATGCGCTTCAAAAATATTACTATGGTCACTGGGATACAAAGATGTGCTGAATCATTTCCACTCCCTGAGGAGAATCCTAACTGAGCTGCCTGTAATTTATGTGTATACTTAATGTCTATTCATTCATTTATGCATTTTTTTTTACTCACTTCTCTATTACTTATCCATTTTATTTAGGTGTTTAGTTATTATTCATTTCTATTTATTCATTCATTCATTCATTCTTTAACTCACTTACTTTGGGAATTAAGATACTCTGATATTAATTTAAAAAGCCATTGATTTATCAAGGATACATGTAAGTTCCCTTTTTACTACAGGTAGCCATAGTGTATTCAAACAGGTATGCTTTATTGGCTGCTCTTCAACAGCAGCAGCATCAGCAGCAAAACAACGACAGAGATATTCTTATTTGTCTCCGGACATGAAATGACATCACTTTTATGGATAAATGAAAAATGAATTTCCTTCAAATTAAAATAGCCATCAATATACTCCACAAATTTGGACCACATATTGATTCCACGTACAGTGTATGTATCATTCATATTTTATGTTTCAAATCACTCAGTTGTTTACGTACAGTATTTAGAATTTAAGGTCATGTGAACTTTCTGGTTTTGTTTATATGATTTGAATTTCCATTTCAGTTTATATGAATTCCTAGTACACTCTGAAATATATTAACTGCTGTTTGCATTTTAGCTGAAGTGCCTTTTTGAAGTGGCAGCTACAGACAATACTTCCATTACAAAACGTTTTACTAAAAGCGTCAATTTATGACTTTCTTCATCTGCAAACAGAGTTAGACGATGTGATGCAAACTGCAAATAGGTTGAAGTTCCTTCAATATCAACTCTCTTCATTTGAAGACAAACATTCTATCAAATTGAAATTCAGACATCCCCCACGTTTTATTGCAATCAAAGTCATATTATCAAATGCCATGGCAATTGCATGCTACAGAAGGCATTACTTTCATCTTCTGATGCCAGATCGGGTATCGCTTTCCACTTTCGCTGACTGTTATTATCTTAAAAAGAGGAGAATTGAAAGATATAATCGCCCACGAGGACAGATCTCTTGAGTCGGTATTTGGGTCAATACTGAGCTTTGTAAGCTGCATCCTGTCCCACAGCACCGCACACTGTAGTCTAAGTTTCAGACTGTTCTCTCTTTTATCCTAATCCTTAGTCAGTATAGAATCTTAGACTAGGTGTGAATCTAGATACTTGACTCTTAAAGACAGAGTATGGGATTTGCACGTCAGAAAACGGCAAAATGAATGAAAACGGCAAAATGAATGAAATCAGGTCAATCATTCACAATGTGAAGATTAAATAAACACCTGTCATAGAACATTTAGTTAGAATACGCAGTTTTGGTGAAAATCTGGACATTTAAACTTCAAAATTTACAGTGATGTTTACGTGCACGGGCCATTCCAAAGTTGTTCGATCAGCCGTTAGCTGAAGGTCGCGCAGAGTTTAGCCGTTTAACCAATCAGTGTGGTCCGCTGTTCATGCGAACGTACACATAACTGCGATTCGCAATTTGAGGAAAATTTAAACTCGCGGAAAGAACAATATTCTGATAACACATCATTATTAGTTTTTCTCATAAAACAACAAATGGATCCCAAACTTTCAACATACCATTTGGTATTGATAATGAAGGGATGTAATGGACTTGCAAATCCCAAACTCAATCTTTAAAGAGCAGTCTATGACTTAGACTACAGTGAGAGGAGCGGAGAAGCGTTTTATCTGAAATGGTTATCCCGAAGAGAACAGAGAGATACGATCGAGAGATGATGCTGTCATGAGGGATGCCCAGAGATCAAAGAGAGGCTTCAGCATCTTATCATAATCTTCTTGTCACGTCTTTCATCAGAATCAATCATTCTTCTGCATATATCAACTTGAATCAACTACATTAATCCTTAGCATCCTAAGAACAAGTTGATATGTGTTTTACAGCAATGGGAAATGGGAATAATCTGGGTATTGATGGATTTAGGGAGGAGGACATCTTTATTTTTTATTATTTCTATCTGACTAACATCGGCAGGTGTAGGAAGTTCTTTATCCTTGAAGGTCAGATGATTATTGTATTTGAACACTGAAAATTATTTTTACATATTGCCCTCTCATTCAAAAAGACATGAAGCTTGAATTTGTATAAGATAAACAGTGAAACAACCATGAATATTTAAATACTCTATTACACATCAGGATATCAGATGAAATGTATATCATTTCTGATAAGCAGCCCTTAATTTTTTGAATTAAAAGAAAAGAAGTGGGTTATTGAGATCGGAAGGCAATGATGTATACTTGTCCCCGACAAAATGTGTAATGCCACTCTGCAACAGTATAAATTATTCCGCCATTATAAATGTGCACACACGCAATAACAAATCTTGGATCATATTAATCAATGCAAGCTGGTTTCCCCAAATGACACTAGTAACTGTTTTTGCTAATTGTTTGAATTATATCACATTGAGTGTTTTATACTCTAGCCCTCAATACCAAACCCTTTCGCAGCTTTTCATTCATCATTATGCTATTTTTTACACCAATGTCTACAGAATGTCAATTCTATAGACACATTATTTACCAAGCACCATTCACACAGGCCCCATACTTTGTACTTACCACTCAACTTCAAACACTACTTCTCCTAGTGAAAAGAGTTAATCACAGAACCGTTATATATTCACTTACGTCACTCCATTAGATAAAATTGCTGCAAGATATAGTTCCAAGTTAAGTTCTTATGAATCAAGCGGTTGTAGATCAGTAGTTGGATCAAATTTACGATGAAATATTGCCAGACTCGCATTTGTGCAGAAAACGCAGCTACTACGTCAGAAGTTTCTATAAAAAGGTATAATGCGGACTTCCAGTGGTGGTTCTGTCCACTGGACTGTGATAGAAAACGTGAAACCATGTTAGAGAGAAAATGCGTAATTCCCAGCAACGCTTCACCGCACATGATGTATTTAGGATTCACACAACACTAAGGGGGGGGGGGCAGTAATGGTAAAGCACACACAAGGCTCAGCAAAGAATGCTTCATAAGTTCTGCTCTCTCAAACATACACAAAAAGGGTAAAAGGTCCTTTCTCCAACATTGTATTTTTGAGTGGATTTTCACTTTAAGCTTATATAAAGTGGGCAGAGTGCCTGGATGTGGATGCGTACGGTACACGTGCTGTCCAACAGACTCTGAAGTGAAACGTTTATATGTGTTCAAAGGTATGTCCAACAAAAGTCGACCCTACTGATATACAGCTGATCAACTATTAAAAGAAATAAACGACAGACTACATTGCAATGACGTTCTGGTCACTAGTCTTGTATATGTATGTACACCAAGTATGTATGGCTGCATTGATATGTCCAGGGACCAGCCGTGGCAGGTATTAATAAACACATTTCATCCCACAATCTCATTGTAACTTTCTGGTAGCATAAAATACAGTGCTAATTGAAGACAAAAATAATAACATTTGATTGAAATACTCACCAATGTGCTTTCACACAATTAATAGTGCAGTCACTAAGCTAGGATCTACCTAATGGAATTTTTTTTGTCATGTTTAATGTTTGTTGTTCAATATTTTACTCATTTGTATTATTTTCTTATTTAAATTACATCTTCTGAACTCTGTACAGATAAGCTTTCCATAGCTTAATAGGGTGCCAAACCATTATGTATATCAAAGTTACATTGTTATGAATTTATGACTTTATTTTGAAAATTTGAATAAAATGAAATAAATGAAATAAAATCAAATGAAAATGAAATGAAACTTGCTCAGCAATGGTGAATGTTGTCATTCGCAACCACTGTGGAAAAACTGGCCTTTTTACTTTTTAAAGTACAATTGATGTGAGACAATACAGGTAGGTAACTAAGTAAGTTTCCATGTGAATTTCACAAAAGGTATTCCATTCTTTACTGTAAAGATTTCATTCAAGGACAAACAACTAGAGTGGCCAAAAAGGGGGAATCGTCATCTACAACTTTTGAAATCTACTGTATGAATTTTCTGATGCAGTTACTGACATTTTATATTTTTCACTTGTCAATTTTAATTTCCTTTCACAAGGGGCATGGGCTGTGACACAATGGAGGAGACCCATCTAACGAGAAGGGGGTAAAAAAAAACCTTAAAGGGAGAAGGCGCCAGCAACTAACAGGCATAAGTTAAGAATGAAAATGACATTGTGAGTATTGTGAGAATTATGGTACAATGGTGACAAAAACACTATAAGGGGTACTGTGTATTACCACCCTCATCAAGCCCTATAAATTAGTTAATTTGTGTTTATTTTACTCCTTTGTAAGTTTTACCCTAAGGCAAAACTTGCAGAAACAGCTATAGGGGGAGGAACTTATCAATTCAAACAGTGCATACATTACCACGGTGCGGCTAACACACGTCGCGTGGCATGCGTTGGTCATGCATGGTCAGCTCCCTGCAGTGCACATGCAATCTGATTGGTTGGCAAGAACTCAAATATTTTCTTAACTTATGCCTGTTAGTTGCTGGTGCCTTCTCCCTTTAATCAGGCCTTGGAACTTGGCAAGTGATCACATTTAAGAGGCAGAGGGATATAGGATTTGGGGACCTTTGGATGAAAAATATTCTAATGCACAGGAAATCAAAAAGTCATCGGCACAAATTTTTCAATTTATGATTTGCACTTATCTCATATTGTGTTGATTTATCAGAAATGATTTTACACTTTATTGAAGAGTATGCAGTCTCTATACATCAGCTTATATTCACATATTTACCAGGTTCCAAACCATATTGTTTTTGTCTAGTGGCTAAAGCCTTCACTTTTTTATTATGTCAGCTAAGAGACTGCAAAACATTTAATTTCTGATGTTGCTTGACTCAGCTATGATCCTTATAAAAATATTACCAGTACCTGTTTTCTCTAGGAGGAAGAGGTTGGGGGAGGATAATTCACAAATTAAATTAGTACTCAATCTTGCCCACCAAAACATTCAATAATCGTACACTAAGTGATAACGTAATCTGTGGTACCGACTTTCATAATTATGATAAGTCAAAAAGTACCAGGCCTACTCCTTTCTTTCAAAACAATAGCATAACACAGAAAAGATACCACTTTTAGCAAAGATTTCATAGATGCCAAAGGGTCAATAACCAACGTTTCTTCAACATCTTTCATTTTCGAACTGACAACAGTACACCCAAACCTTTTTTTTCCCATATTGTCCACTGTACATGTTTTCCCCGTCTCCAAAAGAGATGTAGTGGTTAATTTCTTTTTGGAATAGCATGTTTATCACTGCCACAAAAGAAAACTTTGAATCATTGCTCCTTGATAGCATAATACTGAGTAGATCCTTGACCACAATAGGTATTTGAGATACTTGGACCATGGTGGTATAAAGAATGTACTGGACAATGAAGAGGGTCATTTTAGGCAGTGAACCAAGGAAGAAGACTGAAATGGGTCATTAGTGGCAGCTATTGACCAGTAGAACTTTCACCATGTCATTTTGATACCCTTTTACCTACTATGTTCCAAAAGTAAACAACTCTAATAATAATTCTTCTCTTTTACCCCTGGTTTTAAAATTCTGAAAAAGCCATTAAAACTGCTTGTGTGCATGAAAAAAAGTCTATACCTTCGTTTAAATTTAATTACCAGTAATGCTTAATGTGTCACTAGCACATACATAAAGTATGCTGTTAAAAACTTGCACTTTCATTTTATTTTTGTACAGGGACAGAGATTTCACTACAAATTTGAGATTATATCACATACATGTATGCCAATGTAAAATGGGGAAAACATGCACATTTTCTATGAATTTGTTGATATCTACCATTTTGAAATATCAGTTACATCACTGTGAAGAGGTGGCCACTTAGACAGGCATTATAGAATTGAATTATAAAATAATAACTTCATGTGGTGAAGTGTAATTCAGTATATGCAGTCCCTGAAGTAGTGTTACAGTATATCTATGTTGTTGTTGTTATTGTTCTTTTTTTGTGACAAGGCAGCAACAGCAGGGGAAAAAAATGAATAAAGCTTGTGCAGTGGGAGTAAATTTGGATTATTTTTACTCAAATTTGGAGATTCCATTACCCCTGACAAGTGGATACTGACAGGCTTAGCTGATAATCAATTCTCAATTTATACTGTAACTAGTTCGGATTGACTTGACCCACTTTTGGGCCAAGGGTCATGGGAGTAAGAGGCCCTTGAAATCCAACAGTGAGGTTGATACAGCTTTATTTTCCCTTTTTAGTTTATTAATGGAAACTTTCCCAGAATCTGGGATAACATTTGCTGCATTACAACTGCACAACACACATGTCAGTATTAAAGGTATTGGCTAACATTTACCACAGTTGAAAAAATCTGAGCCGCATGATTCTCCATGCCACCAGTGTCTTTGTTGAGGTCTAAAAATGAAGCCCTGAAAAAATTGTATTTCAAAATGATTATGTAGTGCTTTAAAAAAGTGAAAATCGTAAGTTGACCAGATTCACTTGCCCATTTCCTCCCATAGACTTACTGTGTGTACACCTAGGTTAATAAAACTCGCCCCGAGTTTTATTGTTTATTCATGTATAACTTGCCATTGGCAGTGTAACTTTCCAAACTTTTGTATTCTAGGGTGTTTATTTGTCCATATGAACACTACTATGTAGCTCAGATATCAAAGTTTGACAATTTTTTTAACTGAAGCTCCACAATGTTAGCCTATCACTTTAAGGACAGAACTGTTGTCTGTCAACAAAATTTTCCACCATATCACTTTTGTTCTAATTACACTGAATAAAACACCGATGCCACAGATTTATGATCCTGTCACATCAATTTATTGCATTATATTCTTAGTTTTTGTTGTTAGCTTGATGGTTATAAATGATGGAGCTAATGTGAAATATTTCCTGAATTCTTTTTCCTGTAATTGTGGAGGGTACTTCTGTGTTAAGCTCTGTGTGTGTGTGTGTGTGTGTGTGTGTGTGTGTGTGTGTGTGTGTGTGTGTGTGTGTGTGTGTGTGTGTGTGTGTGTGTGTGTGTGTGTGTGTGTGTGTGTGTGTGTGTGAGTGAGTATCTGCATGTCAGTTGTGTGCATGTGTCTGTCTGCATAGATGTGAGTCTGTTTTTGTTACTTTTGAGGAATACTGTCTCATAAAGCAGGCTTATAACTATATGCTTGGTTGAAAAAGTACCGTAGGAGAAAATAAGGAGCAAAATTCTCCAAAAAGTAGGAGAAAAGCAGGATTCAATCCACCAATGTAGGACGAAAGTAGGATATCAATGACGGTAGTGTGAGGATTCTGAGTCAACCTGGGGCGAGTCCTTCAACATTCTGTCTTGACTTTGGACCTTTAACCCGTTAGCTGCCTGGAACCAAAATTGTTATGTATTAACTCTATGGAAATTACAGAATCTGGGAGGCAAAGGATTAAATTTAAAAGCCAATCCTACAAGTAAAGGTCAAGGTACACTAATATACATCTAGACATCTGTGTACAGGAGGGGGGGTGGGGTGGGGTGGGGTGGGGAAGAAGGTACAATCACCATGACTATTGAATGATACACTGACTTGGAAGTTAGACCCTCTCCCCCCCCCCAAAAAAAAAAAAAAAAACCAAACACACACACAAACACACATATACCCATCCTTCCCCCTCCCCATCACTATACATCTGTCTGCATGGGGGTGGGGGTGGAGTAGCAATCATCAAGATTGTTGAAAGACGCACTAGCTTAGAAGTTAGACCCCCACCCCCACCCCCACCCCCTCCCCACCACCTCCCCACAACCACCACCCACATGATGCAAAATCCCCCTTTAAACCACATCCTGCCTACAGTATGTGACTGTTGCAGCAGTCACTCTCTTCACCAAGAATGAGATCGAACAATGAGCGAGTATTTCTCGTCTCCTTCTTAAGATCTTGATCAAAATTGAAGTTTGCTGTGACAACGTATGTTAACGACTAATACTTTTGGAGGAACCAACGCTAACCAGCGGTGGTATTAGGATGAAAGTGCCCAAACTAGCTAGGGATGTATCATTTCCTTCCCGTTAATTAAGAAAATCCAATGTCATATGGTGTGTTTCATCTACTTCAATCCAATTTACCAAAAATTAACAGCTCATGAGGGTCATGGCTATTAATTGGTTGAAGGCTGTAATAATATAGGGATGGTGCACGGTTACTATAGGATTCCAGACGCCTCATACTATGTCTGCATTATTTTCAATTGAAATACCTCTTTAGTTAAAGTCTCAATCATTCTTAATTATCTGTAATAAAATAATCAGTCAGCTTAATTGCACAGGCAGGGATAGATGACAGAACTCAGACACAAAAAGGGAAAAAAAATGTGTTCTTCAATTTCAAATTTTCATCATGATGGAAACTTGCTTTCAACCAGTGTAGACACAGACTATAATTATGGTGAGCAAAGGCCGGCATTCAAGTATCAAAAGCTCTATGCATACGGTGGATACAAGAGTAAAACTTAAATTACTGTGCCATTTTGAGGGAAAAAATGTGCAGCAGCTTTACCCACACATGTGAATTCTGAAACTATCAAACAACAAATAACAAATATAAGATGATGTCTGGAAAAAATCAAGAGGATTACGAACAGTCAAAAATAAAATGTCTTGACAAATGGCTTGAAATATATCAACATACAGTATACAGTTAATATTGGAGTCCACATCCGCATTAGATCAAGTTGTTTGGAATTTGTTCAGTAGAAGAGAAAAGATTATGTTAATATTATCACTGAATTAATGTATGTCCATGATTAAAATTGAACTTATGTAGCTGTGGTGGGGGGGGGGGGGAATGGGGCACTCGAGGTTGTCAGAAAATAGCATGAATTTGCAAGACTGTCAAAAGTTTTAATTTTAACCCACTGCCTTCAGAAATCTGTAAATCCCTTAGACTTGATAAAGAACATGTCCAGTTTCAGTAGCCAACGGGTTAAAACAAAAATACCACCTGTCAAAGCATACCTCACACACTAATTATGAGTACGTCAAAAGTACAGGGCCAGCTTCCTGCAAAATTAATATGTCAAAAGCATTAGTACAAGTTGTTTCTCATTTAGTCTCGCAAAAGCATGTCTTTAATTATAAAGTCGGTCTGGATGGGTATGATAATTTCCCGTTCCAAAATAACTTCCCCGACCAGAAATTTGATGTGGCAGCCCCCCAAAACGCTCCACTTTAGACGACCATGGCCCCTACGATAGCACCACTGCAGACCATCAGACTGCACGGTCTGTACGCACAATTTTCAGCGGAGACGGAATCGTTGCGATTCAATTTGCACGAATTTAGCACCTATTATCACCATTACAAAGCACTTTAAAGACTCGTAGTGTTCATTTCCGAAGTAGATGTAATTCAGTGGGTAGAATTTGTTCCTCAATTTGCTACACTTTGCCAATGAATTTTGTTTACAGAAAGTGTGTGTGTTATTGTATTGCCTCTTTTGCACTGAAAAAATTGATTGTATTCGGGGGGGGGATTTGTTGTTTTGTTTTTCTATTCCTTTCTTTTCCTTTTTTAGGTACATGTATCTGGACATGAATTCATGAGAAGATTGATCAAGATTGGTCAGGATTTAATAGAGTTTGTCAATATGTTTGATATATCTTTTCTGATCAAAGGTTGCAGCATATTCCAAGTTGCATACATGTAATGCTAAAACATGACCAAAAGTTTAGAAATATAACCCAGTACAGACATAAATCAATACAATCATTCTTAACAACATTCAATACCCTATTTTGATGCATGCCAAAACAAACACACAGAATCAGTAACTAATAAATAAATATCAGAGGAATTTCAGCTCATTTTGCATCAAAAAAATTAAGTAGTTACACACCCTGGAATATCAATTAATACAAAACCAACAAACACTAGCCAGTTTAATCACAATAACAGAAAACAAGGTACGAAATTGAGAATTTGATTAAGAAATTATTATGATACTAAATCAGATATACAATGATTACAATCTGTTCGGGCAATGCAGATGAAGCACGTGAAAGCCAACCATATACAGGGTTGTGAGTGCCCACAAACAAAAAGAGTTGAAAAAAACTGAAATTACAATTATAACTCCCATATTTTGTACTGAGGAAATTCACAAAAGGCTGGAAATAAGCTGAAAATCAGAAACCAAAAAAAAAAAGCTGAAGTTTGCTTTAAAGCTGATTTCTGACACCTCTGCATATAGTTTAATTTTCTTAATGCGATTCAAAATCTGGACTTACAGGTCCATTGGGAAGGCGATGGCGTCTGCCACGCATCAGCCACTTCTTTAACTTCCTCATGTTGACCGGAAATCTCGCCGCGTATGATCCCTGGAAATTAAATTCAGTCCACCTTATGCGATCGGTACGCAGTGTACGGTCAACTACTGTCTACTCGTTCGTCAACCACAAAACATTTTCCTTCAGGTGTGCAAAATCCGCAATAGGTCAATGTTAAACATATGTTCTGGAAAATTCTGAGCTACTTTGCTATGTCCAGAGAGTTGGGTTAGTCACAAACGCTGCGAAAAACCAATTCCGAAAAGGTGTGTCCACGTTAAACCTGCAGCAGTGTCGTCAATGACTCGACTTGTCAAACCAAAACACAACCAACAAGAATTCTTCGAGCAGATGCTTGCTAGCCACTACTCATCAAGCGAACGTGACTGCGGCGTGCATGCAGCTATGCAGGGAGGACGACTCACTCACGCACCGCAGTGATAATTCAGGTCTGCATCACAGCTCACAGCCAGTCAGCTTGCTAGTATTGGCAGAGCTCCCACGATACTTTTTTCCCCGGACCTCTTTGTGATCTCTTATCTGCTTCTGTCTCTCTCTCTCTCTCTCTCTATCACAAAAGTCGGGAGACAGAGACGGGGGAAAAAAAGAAATTGGGAGCTAGATTTAAGATAGCAGTGGTGATGACACGGGCATCGTCCGATTGTAGCAGTAAAGCAATTTCGGCATGAACCATTCTAGCCCTGACCTAGACAGAAACTCAGAAGTGATTCATGGGGATCAAGTTTGGAAGGGTGGGGGGAAGCAGGTTGCTCACTAAAATGCTACTCCGTTGTTTCTCTCCCCTCCCCAAGACAAAACCCGGTCATGGCATGCACGAATCCGGCCTCACGCTTGGCATACGCTGTATCCTCTCCTCAATCGAACCCACAACTAAAATTAGCCGGAGCATAATCCAGTCAGGGTAATATACCCCTAATTCATTTACGAAATTACTGGAGCGCAGTCCGTATGCCAGAGGAAAGAAATGGAAATTGGCAAGGTAGCCAGATGTACATGTAGGTATATGTAGAAGTCGACCTACATGTGTAGGCATTAGCAACAAACTATAGTGCCCCAAGCCCTCTGATAAGATGCTTGTTACAAAGTAATGAAATACAAAATATTATAGTTTATCAGTAACAGCAGGGTGTCAATTTAAGAATTACTCAACTAATAATATTACATCCTTCATACCAAGGCTGGTCATTAGTACTGCTGCCTGCTCAATGCCAATAACGGGGAAGGAATTTTGTATTAATCTGGGAGAATTCCGACTAAAGATATTAAATTATAGTATTACAGAGCAGAGGAGGCCTCATGCCTCAAAACACTAATATGTGTAAAGATTCATTTAAATTCTCAATACAAGATCAGTCCCATGGCGTGAAAACAGACCTTGATTTAACACAGTGTGTTTGATTCACTAATTACATTTGAGAATACTGTGACACGAAAGTCTTGTCCTTTCCCGTTAGTGGTGAAATCATTTATTGTTTAATAATGAACTATGCCAGGCACCTCAGAATGATTATGCGCCAGGGGTGCTTTATGGTGCACACGAATGTGAGAAGATATAAAAAAACAATAACAACAACAGTTAATGAGGTTGTTTTAAGCTTTATGTAACAAACAGTGTAAACCAAACACAATAGTGTAGATTTCTTGAGGGTAATGGGTTCTGTGATTCCCTATAGAACATTCAGGGGGTGCTGGGGTGCAGTATCCCTTTAAATTTTAATTTTTTAGGGGTTGCTTATGTCCCCTCAAGAAAATGGGCATGCTTCAGCACCCCCCTAGCACCCCCAGCTCCCAGGTGCATGAACACCCCAATACAAATAACTCTGATTGTAGGTTGAATTAACCCCCCCCCCCCAAGAAATCGGACCCAAAATGCATGAGGGGTAAAACAGGGGGGTTCTAAAAGGCCAAAAACTTTTCCCCCTTACTTGTAATCAACTTAGGCTTAACCTTTTCATTGAGTAGATTTATTACAAGAGAAACTGATATGAACCCATTCTGTACCACATAAATCAGCGCATTGTATAACATAAAGTGTCTAGTTATATGTGGTGTGAGCCAGCACAAAGCATTTTGACAGGAATATGTGCCCTGTGAGTATAATGTGGGGATTTTCCCTCCTCAGGATTCAAAATATTGCTAAATCAAGAAGGCACATTTTGCCAAATAGGGGCATTACAAGATACATGAATAAGCTTGAATCGGTATGTTTCTTATAATTCCCTTCCCTTGTAAAAGCAGAGGTACATGCTGCTTGTAGAGAGGCATACCAGTGAATTAGAAGTCATCTAGTGCTGATCAAGCATACTATTCCTGTTTATATTCATATATCATTTAATTACAGGAGAATTTTTACAGAACTATCAGAACAAATATCTTCTATGAAACCATTTGCTCATTTTGTTAAGTACAGTGGAAGCTCTTTATAACGAGGACCTAAAAACCATGACAATTACTTTGTTATATCAGGTTTCTCACTATATCAGGGTCCAAAAACAACGAAATATAAAGAGTTGGGACCTGCAAAATCACCTTGTTATAACAGGATTTTGTTATATCCGACCTCTTCATATCGAGGTTCCACTGTACATGTATTTGCCATTTTACAGGGGGAATAAGGTACACAGCTTACCCCATACTTTGAGCGTTGTTCTGCATTTATACTAGGAAAAAGTGAATAAGAAATTGTTTCAAGTCATTTTATTGTATATGTTGATAGGTACATGTAGTTTCAGAACCTGTTTTTGATATATGACAAACCACGTTTTCATCTTTTTTTAGACAAATACATTAAAATGAACATTTTGGCACTTTAGTAATGTACACTAATTATGTATTACAAAGCTTACACTTCACCCTATCATTGTTTTCTTTCCAATTTTAGAATATTTAAATGAATTAACAAGGTGTGGCATAATGACCCTTCACTACACAAAAACTTAACGTATGTAGATGTTTTGCTTCCCATAATTAATTCAAACTAACAAAGACAACAACATACTTTTACTTTGAAAAAACAGAATTGTGAGTTCCACATTCAGGTATCAACTATCACAATATTTTTTTATTATTATCATTTCATTATAAAATGGTGAAAATAAACCCAAAATAGTTCCTCATGTCATACCAAATGTTCTATCAAACCCAGCAAATTTGTTCAAGAACAGGTTCACACTACTGTTTGTATTTGTGTGTGTGTGTGTGTGTGTGTGTGTGTGTGTGTGTGTGTGTGTGTGTGTGTGTGTGTGTGTGTGTGTGTGTGTGTGTGTGTGTGTGTGTGTGTGTGTGTGTGTGTGTGTGTGTGTGTGTGTGGTCGTGGGGGGGGGGTGATGCCCGACGAATACATTGACAATTTTGGTGGCCAAATTTTCTGTTCATAGCAAAACAGAAAATAAAAACCTGGAGGATTTTCCTCCAAACAGTAAAATTCCCGAATTGGCTTCACTTTGAAAACAATGCAACTTTTTAAAAGTTCGTAAAATGGCATTTTCTTCAGCACACCAGTTACACAATGTTACTGTTTTAAAAGGCAGCATACAAAATAAATGAACTGCTTTTAAATTGTATTTCCAACTTCCCTCTATCTGCCCCACCCCCCTCCCCCTCCCTGTGGCACCGCCCGTGCGTCAGGCCCAGAATGGATTCAGGGCCCTGGGAACGATTTTTGTAGGGGTGAGCTGTAAGGAAGGAGATTATTTTGTGGAAGATGCAATCATGCAAATCAATGTGACAAGCAACAAAAAAGGGGGTGGGAGACAAGCAAAAGGCATGATACTCAGATATTTTAACCTGTAAAGGCAAGCTTCACCTTGACGTCAAGTCGGTTTTAATAAAAGCAGAACAATGAGAGAAATATATTAATTAAAGTTTGGCGAAAATCCACCAATAGTCAGGTGGCTTAACGTCAATTTTGGGGGTTACCGTTATTTGGTGGATAAATGCACCATTTTTTGTACAGAACTTCCTTATGGACTAACTTTTGATTTCAGAAGGGGTACCACCCAAACTGGGTTCGGAATCCGGGTAGGGGGGCATGTTGGGGATGACCCCCTCCCATGGTACAGAAATATGGATTTTATGCATATTGTATGTCATAAGTGAGCTATATGATGAAAATTATGCACGAAAATGTTTATTCATAGTGTGATGAAATAGAATAGGGTGGCCACGAAGTGTAACCCTAACCCCGCCATGCCCCAAGACCCCCCCCCCTCCCCTCACACACATACACACGCCGTTGTAGCCAAAATATCACTGTTACGAGGTGGATAAACGCACCATTTTTTGGCATGGAGCTTCCCTATTAACTAAAGTTTGATTTTAGAAGGAGCCACCAAAATGGGGTTCAGGATGGAGGGGGGGGGGGCATGGCGGGGGTGACCCCCTTCCATGGTACAGTAATGTAGATTTTATGTACAGTGTATCATCTCGTGAATGTGAACTGTATGATGAAAATTATGCACGAAGATATTATTATGATGTTATGAAATAGAACATGGTGGCCCTGAGGTGAAACCCCTAACCCCTGCCATGCCCTAAGCCCCCGCCTCACACACACTCAAACACACTTCAGTGGTTATGTAGACAGGCGTTCTGCCAAAATATAACTGCTAACTGCTACAAGGTGGATAAACGCACCATTTTTGGTGTAGAGCTTTCCGTATTAACTAAATTTTGATTTTTAGAAGGTGAGCCTGCCAAACCAGTTTCATGATCAGGGGAGAGGCATGGTGATGGCGAAACCCTCCCATGGTATAGAAATATAGGTTTTATGCACAGTGTATCATCTAGTGTATGTGAACTTGATGGAAAGTACGGTATACCCAAATAATATTGATTTATGTGACATATTTCAAAACAGGAGGCCACGGGGTATTACCCTACCTCAGTTCCTCTTCCTACCCCTCTACAATCATGCGCCAAGACACCATAATAATTATCCACCTTAGTCATGGAGATAGCCGTCAGTCTAACCAAAATTTTGCCGTTACGAGATGGATAAATGCACCATTTGTTTGTAAAGCTTCCTTATTAAGTAAATTTTGATTGTAGAAGGGGATACCCCCAAATGGGGTTCAGGATCGGGGTAGCACGTTGGGGTTAACCCCCTTCCATGATAAAGAAATGTGAATGTTTGGCGCAGTGTATCATACAGAGTATGTGAGCTGTATAATGGAAAGTGTGCACAAAGATATAAATTTATTATATGATACAGTTTAAAACACAGCATGAAGGCTCTGGGGTGTACTCCACACTACCCCTTCCTAGTCCCACCATACCTCAAGACATCTCCACCTTGATAATATAAATGGGTGTCTAGCCAAAATAGATATTGATTTTTAAGCAAACGAATAGTATTTACCAGAATGAAGAAAAGAGGAAAATGGTTCATGGAAGAGGAGAGGGTGGGGGTCCAACGGTCATGGGGGGGGGGGGCGTATAAAACATATGAGTTTCCTGTGATAAAGGGAAACCATTTGTGAAACTACACTATCAGAAATCAAAGATTAATAAGTCAGGATGTGGGGAGGAGGGTTACAAGCATACGAGTAGCAGAGGCAGCACTAATAGCAGGATGGGGAGCAGTGCCCATTTTTTTCACATGAAACTGCCCCTTTCATATAAATGGCCCTTTTACGTATGGAATTGTCACCTTATGCAGAGTTAATAATGCCTTTTTTTGAAACGGGAGTAACCCTTTCAAATAGGAAAAGTGCACTTTTTGCATCGAAGAGTGCCCCTCTGTATAATGAAGTGTCTCTATTACATAGAAAAATACGGTCTTTACATAAAGGTGTCCTCCTTCTTATGGAAGTGCTCCCTTTTCTGGTGTAGTTAGTGCCGCTTTTCCTTTCTAATATTTCTAATGAATGATACCATGTATTTTGAATTTCATGAGACCCCTCCATGAACCCTTTTCACTGCCCCTCCATCCTGGTAAATACTCTGAATATTATGAAATGTTTGATTGTTAAAGATCGATTGGCTAGTCGCCTATCTACGTGCCAAATTC
>JZLH01S0100873.1:7512-23475 GCA_001188425.1 Eucidaris tribuloides
CCCCAGGCCCAAACCAGCCTACGCCCTTGTTCAGCACTGATCTGATGTATCCGTGGTACATTGTGGTGAGATATTGCACAGCTAAGCTGCTGTTAACATACTTGCTTTGTAGTCTATTTTGGATTGATCAAGTTTGATTGGATTTTATGTCATTTTTCATCTTGATGTACATTTTTAACGTTCTGAAAATGCACAAAATCACCGCAGCTTAAATGAAAAAAAACAACAACAAACATAAGCGGACCTGTCCAGAGAATGGATTGCTCAAAGCAGACATACAGCAGCAAAGATGAGTTTGAAGAAAATTTCTCACAAATGTCGTTATTAAGCCATATTAGCCTTGCTTATCGTCACCATTTCTATAGAAGCCACTCTGTAAAGAAGTGGCAGAATATTGTCATTTACTCTTAGCAGTGATTATCAATGCCCCCCTCTTATCTGTGATATGTGTCACGTACTTAAAATGTCTGTTTCGTAATTAAACTGTCAACGGTGCATAGAAACGAAAGGCAAAAATTATATTTTTTTTAATCAAAATACAATTCATACATCCAGACGCAAAATTTTCCACAGAATTTTAGAAAGAGGAAGAGGGAGGGGGGGGGGAGACTAAGCTCTATCATATCGGGCTTACATATCCAATTGAAACGTGACACATTGCAAAGAAAGGCAGATGACTTACTTTTTATTGACATGACGTGGAGTCCTTTCGAAAGCTTCCGCAAAACATGTGAAAAATTGGCAACACAATATTTATATCATAAACGCTAAATTTGCATCTATGTCAGATTTGATTTGAGCTCATGATCCAACCTAACTCCCCAATAGATAAGAACTTTATCCTTAAGCCTTTAACACCCCCTGCCGTTTGGGTGTGCATTGATGATCAGTGTGTTAAAATAATTGCGAGATCGTAAGCAAAACAGCTCTTATACGGCTGCAGTTACTGGTATTGGTCATTACTTTGAAACCAAAAGTAACATTTTCCCCTCAAAATAACAAATAACTTCGATTAGATCCATGATACGTTTTCGATATTTCAGGTATTATATTTCAAGTAGCAAACATGAAGAAAAACAAAACAACGACTTACACGAACCAGAATCATAACATATACAAACGTTCAATGCTGAAAATAGACCAAATACCTACTTGATAATGGTCGCTACGAATTAAGAATTATTTGTTTTAATCCACCATTAAATTTCCTCAAATATAGTGTCCTTGAAGTTACATTTACTCTAGTTCAAAAAATGCAGCAATTTACTTCGAAAGAAACCACAAAACGCGTTTTTGTCCTTAGAGTTTCAAAGTTTCCCAATCAGCTCGCTCGCTACGCTCGCTCGCGGAATTCCCATTTAACTAAAAATTAATGAAATGCATAAAAAAAAATTGGCCCTATCCCTGTAAAATAAACATGAAAATGGCGATTATATAAAATATTACTGAAATTAGTTACACTTAAACACAAAAATTGGCAAACAGCCCCTAACATTTTAGTACCTCCATACATACGTTTGGCGTACGCAGCGCTTGAAAACCACTATCTGAAAATAACATTTCGGGTGACCGACTGGGTGTCCCCCCCCCCCCATCGGATTGATCCACGGTACGCCACTGTTTGACACATCCAGTTTCTAAAACGTCAGATAAAATGGAACAGGTAAAGCTCAAACTAGGTTTAGTTTCAAAACAGCCCCAATTATGAACATACGATTATACGATTAAATAGTGAATATAATATTTTTTATTTGATGTTTGCCACCCTTTGCACTTTATTTGTCGTATAACATAAAATTCGAGCGAATATGTTTCGTATTAACGTGAAATGTCTACGCTCAGAAACAGCATTTTATACAGTACAAGATTTAAAACACAAACAAAATCACTCTATATTAAAGGTATTGTTGAAGAATGTTTCCATTTAGAAACAAGATTTGAGCTACACAATTCTCCATACTACTAGTTTCTTTGATATGTCTGAAAATGAAGAGCTGAAAAATGCTGTTCAAATTAATTACTAAGTGCTTTTAAAAGTGAAAATCAATGATTGACCATTCCAGATTTTACCATAGACTGCTCTGTCCACAGGACATTAATTAATGCACCGATATTATCTGTACATAGTTTCCCAAACAAAACTGTTTTGTGTTCTAGGGTGTATATTCACCTATCATGTAGGTCAGATATCAAATTTTTACAATTTCTAAATGGGGCTTCCAAAATTTCAAACATTGTTTATTGTGAACAAGAAAATAGGCGTCTTAATTTACCCCACAACTCGTTTAATACTTCTTTTGCCGTTTCGCGGAAATTTCTACTAGTGGTTATGTAAATCAGACAATGCCACCGCGTTACCGAAGATATGGTACCAATCGCCAAAGCATGCAACGTTTTGGGGTACTTGATCCCCATATATTGAAATGTATAATATAATAGAAGTGGAAACCATGTTATGTAAACTACAGGGTTAATCATAACAATTGTTTTTGTTGCACGTTGATTTTGGTGTCGAGCAGATTCTTGGGGTGCACCTTCCATATTCATTTGTTCATCTCCAGGCCTGGAGTGACTTCCCTGTAACTCCTGAGCAATTCGTTTCTGCTGACGCCTGGAAATGATTATCATATGGACACTTGTAACAATAGTCAAAATCACTGCGATGACTAAATATATGAGAAGAATCAGAAGAAGAAAACCTCCGCGGTACTCGGTTGATATTGATAGATTATTTGCGCACAAATGTTCCTGGAAATCAGTGAATGTCCATCCGGCTATAGGAACAAAAACAATCGTGAATACAGTTGTTGCAAAAATGCATGCGCATAGGGTTGTTTTCGCCTTTCTAACAGTGATCGTCGCATTGTAACGTAGTGGCTTCCATACTAGTAAATATTTATGGATCTTCAAACAACTCGAGAAGTCTATAGACAGCAGAAACGATGGTGCCATAAACACTGGCTGGAATGTACAAACTGTTAGCAACGTGCTTTCCTGAAGAGGCAAAAATAACAACACCGTAAAACAGCTCATCATGGAACCGAATAGTAAGTAAGTCCATGTCAGAGCCTTCAGAAAGAACTTTGTGACGTCATCAAATCCACTTCTCTCACGAAACAAGACATATAAAGAGAATATATTGAAAGCAAGACACAACGGATATTGAACTACTACCATGGCGAACAATGCGCTGTAATAGACTCCGACTGATTCCATAATGATAATTCATTGATGGCTGACTGTGCACAATTTTAAAACAACATAGCTGCTCTCCGCTTATACAGCGCAATAACAAGAATACATATCTTGTATCACTTGTATTATTGCTATGTCATAAGAGTCAGTGAATTTTAACTGCCACAAAAAGTACGCAGTAGGTAAATTAACCAGTGCTCTTAATAATATTAGGCCTATTTCATTGTGAAATAACATCCACGTAACACTATGCACACGTTGAGCTAAAGAACTCGAATAGAAAGGAGCGAATCTCATGTCTCATTAGTGACTGTACAGCTACTTTATCTGAACGATCATTCGCTTTCAGCATTTCTTTAAAATGAACAATTCTGTACACAGGCCACACTCAATATTATTTCGAGCAAGCAAGTATAACTTGTTCCTCACGTCACACATCGGTTTTTTGAATGCTGTCTGCCGTTGGTAGGCTGAACCACCGATCCACCGATCTTTTACTGTATCACAGCCATTAAATCCTTTCGCTGTCTATTGGTGCTCAATGCGTCTCATTTATAGCAAGTTGGAAAATATCAGCGATCACTTGTTTAATCACCATGGCGTATGAAGCAGGTCACACGTGATTAGTCCATCAAGATTTGCTTGACGAAGGTCGTCAACAGATTATTAAAGTGTCATTTCTCTTCAATCCCAATTAGTGGTCTAGCTCACGAAACAAAAATGATATTTGACAGGTAGAAGCACGCTTCTGAAATAAGGGTAATTATATTGAAAATCACAGAAATAAGCGATACCATGATAAGATGATACGTTTGAATGTCATTAATATTGTCTCCCCCCCCCTCCCTCCCTCATTATATTAATGGGCAGTGACACGATTAGGAGAAAAAAAAAGAAAAAAGGAGAGAAAAAAATGCCTCAAGTACCAAATAAGTTCAATTATTGTACACTGCCCGGTGTTATTACATGAATTTGATCATGTCTTTGCATTTCTGGTGCAATCCGTCGTTAATGACGCCATGAAATGATCAACATAATGAGCATTTGCTGTTATTCGTTACTACTATAGTTAACAGCATGATGGATGTAATTATTACAAGAACGAAGCTTCCGGGGTATACAAATGGTGCGTTAGCAAAACCTGTGCATAGATGTTCCTGAAACTTCTGTAATGGCCACCAGGAATCAGGGGAGCAAAGATTGCCGCCGACAAACATACACAGACACCTAATAGCACTTTCGCCTTTTCGATGCTCGCTACTCTTTGATACCGCAATGGTTTCCAAGCTATTAGATATTTGTTGACATTCAAACAGCATTGCATCAAGCTTGGAATGCAAATCATTCCTTAAGGGAAGATGTAGCCGGCAAATAACAGGAATAAATTAAGAAAAATGGCATTGTGAGTATTCTGAGAATTATGGACCATAATGATAAAGACAGCATGAATAATGGGTACTGTGTGATTTTCACACTCAGCAGGGGCCTATAAATTAGATAATTTGTGTTTATTTTACGTCATTGCAAGTTTCACCCCAGGATAAAACTTGCAGAAACAGCTATAGGGGGAGGAGCTTATCGATTTAAACAGGGTATACATTACCATGGCGCGACTAACACAGTTCGGGTGGCATGCATCGGTCACGCATGGTTAGCTCCAGACTAGTGCACGTGTGATGTAATTGGTCGGCAAGAACTCAATTCTTTTCCTTAACTTATGCCCGTTAGTTTCTGGCTACATCTTCCTTTAAAAGATAAAAATAAACACCTTAGTGTGACCCGCCAAGGGAATTTGTAGCAAGATAACAAACAAATAAACAAAAGCAAGACTTACATTTTTGATAAAAATGTTCATTGATGGATTGTAAACAATGCACATTGTAAAGCGCTGTGAGAGGGCCAGCGGTCCTGAAAAGCGCTATAGAAGAATGTATTATTATTATTATTATTAAAAGAAAAAGGTGCCGAATAGCAAGTCAACCATGGTCAAAGCCTTGAGGAAATGTTTGATCACATCGTCCAAGCTACTCTTATCGCGAATTATTATGAATAAAGTGAATAAAGTACCAGTGAGGTTAAGTGGATATTGCGACAAGACAACACTTATAAATCTTGTGGTTTCGAAAACGTCGTTTGACATGTTGGGTTTTAAAGACAGAGTACGGGATTTGCATGCCAGAAAATGGCAAAATAAATGAAATCAGCTCAAATCGTTCACAATGTGAAGATTAAGTAAAAAAAAAAAAAAAAAAAAACTAGTCATAGAACCTTTGTATAGAATACGTAGTTAAGTTAACCTCCGAAATAGGCTAGTAGACGTACTGAAATTTACCATGGAACCCACCACTAATTGCAACAGAAACCATTCCAAGTTTTCATGGCTCAAAATATGGTTTAAAATAACATATTAAAAATCACGGAAAATCGGAGCTGTAGAACATGCTCATTTTCCAAGATGGCCGCCAAGATGGCCGCCATGTTGATGAAAGTTCAAGTTTTTAGGATAAAATTTGTTTAGAACATCCAATTCCCATAAACTTGGTGGAATTTAAAAGTAAATTAAATTTCCTACAATTTGATACCACATTTGATAGGTATTAGGGTGACTTTCATGATGATTTTGGGTGAAAAAACTTATTTTTTGACATTTTTTCCCCAAAATCAAAAATATCAAAAACACGTTTTTTCTCATAAATCTACAGTTTATTTACCAAATGATGTCATACTTTTCTAGAGATTGCCCAAATATATGAACAACACTTTGTGAAAACTGGAAGTTGATCCTTATTTTTAATCAAAAGTTATAAGGTCGCAAACTTGACAACTCGGTAGTCACTATAGAAGCATTTTTGCCGGTACATACGTTATGTGCATAGTATTTCCATATACTACACGTGATATTAGTGGGTATATTAGGTGCATAGTATTTCCATAGACTACAGCGGTGCTATGAGTGTGTATATTGAGTCCTTGTATCGCCGCAAAACCATGTGATGAAAACCATTAATTTCTTAAAATGAAATTGAAAGTTTTAAAATATCCTGTTGTCATGGTAACTGTAGCTATAATGCAGCTTATGTTGTCATGGCAACCACATGTGGTATATGCTATACATGTGGGTTAGCGATGTTTTTGTATTTGCACACCAGATCTTAACCGAAAATGTGTTGTATTATGTCAAATAGGCCTACTGCTTAGTGGGCCTCTTATGTTAAAAGACAAAGCACACTGACAGACTAAATGAGAGCAAATGTGCCCCTTTTATTCAAAATGGCCACTAAAGTGGCCACCAAAATGTACATTTTGTGAAAATATGTACTAATACAGTACATCAGGAGGTTTAAATTCTTATACATGTACACTCTTTGTTTATCTAGATTTATGCACTGAATATCTCTTTCTGGTGCATTTTGGGATAAAAAGTGCAAATTTGTACCTTTTTCTTTTCCAATGCACCAGAACAGGATAATCACTGCAAGATCAACAATATCGTCTATAGATCACCATAGTAATTAGTTACGGCTTGACATATTTTTAAAGGGGAAAGTTATGCAAGGTAAGCATTGAAAATACATGTTTATAGCAAAAAGGCCAAATGAAAATTTCAATGCCCTACAAAGATCAAATACTGTACCTTTAACTGGCTGCATTTTGCATGTGGGTGATGTGCTGGCTTGGATTTTAAGTCATTTTATAAATCATCAATGTCACATTCTGGATCAGGAAGAGTCACATTGGTACAATGAAGTCCCTTACACTCAACACATGCTGTCGATCGAGCATTGTAGTCCATACTTTCTACAGCAACATATCAATTAGTGGGGCACATATTTGTGAAAAAGATGTACACTTCCGACAGAAAGTGTGAATTTTTGCATACAGGTGTATTTTGGGGGTTTTTTTTCAACAATTGCCGGAGCCAAGAAATCTGACTTTGAATTCCAACTTGGCCACCGTGGGGAAAGATTGAATATCAATATTTGGGCTACTGAATAACCTGCGGTAAAGATATTTAGGACACAGGGCATTTTGACATGCTGAGTCAAACAATAGATTAATTTGAACGCCTGACAAACCACATTGTTGGATTTCAATATGGCCGCCGTGATGAATTGTTGAAAAATCCCTTAATTGGCAGAAATAATCCTAATTAGGAGGTACACCTGGCCCTCTGAGGGTACAGGGGCAGGGCCCAGAAACGCTAAGAATAGGTAATTTTTAAACATTTTCACTAGATCCAGAAAATGTTTAGCCAAGTCACATTGTGTATAGCTCTATATCTGATGAATAATTGTTCCTCATGACAATGCCCAGGTGGCCAAGTTAGGCTACTGAAAGGGATGACAGGTTGGGGGTTAGGATATGAGGATAATTCACACTTACACCTTCTTCTTTAAACCGCATGATTTGATTTATATCAAATTTGGCAGGAATGATCCTCATGCGAAGGGGATTCAAGATCACTCAAATGGTACACCTGGCCCCCTGGGGACCCGGGGCACAGGCCCCAACGTCCCCAGCCAAGTTGATGCCGTCGTTCATGACAGGTGCACAGGGTGGTCACATTTGGCCCCACAAGGATACTTTATATCAGGGGGGGTGGGACGGGGAGCAAGGGGAAAAAGGCATTGTCATATCCTTCATGAAAAAAAAATGTTCAGATTTAACTAATCTTGGCAGAATCATTCCTGTGGGAATAGGATGCAATTTCTTTATGATTTACTCTCTATGGGCACCATTCAGAGGTTACGTGACGTTGCGTAAGCGCCGTGCCCCCCCCCCCACCCCGACTATTGTTTATTCTAACTGAGCGGCAACACTTTTGGGGTTGTTTACGTGGTATTTAAAAAAATCGCGATAAAATCCCCTTTAATTTGCTTATAAGGGGAGGGTAAAAATAAAAAATAGGGGTTTTCGTCTCAACATCTGTACAAACTAGGCAAATCTTTTTTTTTAAGATATTATCATAAGACACAATATTTCAGGTCTGTCCTTGAGTTTGGGAGTTCATTTTTTAGGGTCGGACATTATTAGCGCTAATATTAAGTTCCGTATTATGCTAAAAAGGATCGTCGGGAGTACGTTTCTTTGGGTCGGACATTATTAGCGCTAATATTAAGTTCCGTTTTACACTAAAAAGGATCGTCAGGAGTTTGTTTTTTAGGGTCAGATATTATTGGCGCTAATATTAAGTTCCGTTGTACACTAAAAAGGATCGGATGGACGTTGGGGCCTGTGCCCCGGGTCCCCAGGGGGGCCAGGTGTACCATTTGAATGTTCTTGAATCCTCTTCGCCTGAGGATCATTCCTGCCAAGTTTGGTATGAATCAAATCATGCGCTTTAAAGAAGAAGGTTAAAGTGTGAATTATCCCCTTAGGGCCTTCCTCCCAACCTGTCATCCCTTTCAGTAGCCTAACATGGGCACCCTGGGCGTTGTCATGAGGAACAATCATACATAGAGCTACACAAAATGTGAGTTGGCTAAACATTTTCTGGATCTGGTGAAAATGTTTGAAAATTACCTATTCTTAGCATTTCTGGGCCCTGCCCTTGTACCCTCAGGTTGCCAGGTGTACCGCGTAAGGATTATTTCTGGCAATTTAGGGATTTTCAACAATTCACCATGGCAGCCGGAATTCAAAATGGCTGCAATGTGGTTTGTCAGGCATTCAAATTAAACTGTTGGTTGACTCAGCATGCCAAAATGCCCTGTGTCCTAAATCTTTACCGCAGGTCCGACAGTACCCCAAATAATGATATTCAAACTTTCCCCACAGTGGCCATGTTGAAATTCAAAGTCAGATTTCTTGGCTCCGGCAATTGTTGAAATAAATGCCCCCAAATACACCTGTATGCAAAAATTCACACTTTCTGTCGGAAGTGCACGTCTTTTTCACATAATGTGCCCCTCTAATTGAAATGTTGATGTAGGAAGTATGGACTACAAAGCTCAATCGACAGCATGACGGACTTCATTGCACCAATGTGACTCTTCCTTATCCAGAATGTGACATTGATGATTTATAAAATGACTTAAAATCCAAGCCAGCTCATCCCCCACATGCAAAATGCAGCCAGTTAAAGGTACAGTGTTTGATCTTTGTAGGGCATTGAAATTTTCATTTGGCCTTTTTGCTATAAACATGTATTTTCAATGCTAACCTTGCATAACTTTCCCCTTTAAAAATATGTCAAGCCGTAACTAATTACTATGGTGATCTATAGACGATACTGTTGATCTTGCAGTGATTATCCTGTTCTGGTGCATTGTGGGAAAGAAAATGGTACACATTTGCACTTTTTATCCCAAAATGCACCAGAAAGAGATATTCAGTGCATAAATCTAGATAAATAAAGAGTGTACATGTATAAGAATTTAAACCTCCTGATGTACTGTATTAGTATATATTTTCACAAAATGTACATTTTGGTGGCCACTTTAGTGGCCATTTTGAATAAAAGGGGCACATTTGCTCTCATCTAGTCTGTTAGTGTGCTTTGTCCTTTAACATAAGAGGCCCACTAAGCAGTAGGCCTATTTGACATAATACAACACATTTTCGGTTAAGATTTGGTGTGCAAATACAAAAACATCGCTAACCCACATGTATAGCATATACCACATGTGGTTGCCATGACAACATAAGCTGCATTATAGCTACAGTTACCATGACAACAGGATATTTTAAAACTTTCAATTTCATTTTAAGAAATTAATGGTTTTCATCACATGGTTTTGCGGCGATACAAGGACTCAATATACACCCTCATAGCACCGCTGTAGTCTATGGAAATACTATGCACCTAATATACCCACTAATAGCACGTGTAGTATATGGAAATACTATGCACATAACGTATGTACCGGCAAAAATGCTTCTATAGTGACTACCGAGTTGTCAAGTTTGCGACCTTATAACTTTTGATTAAAAATAAGGATCAACTTCCAGTTTTCACAAAGTGTTGGTCATATATTTGGGCAATCTCTAGAAAAGTATGACATCATTTGGTAAATAAACTGTAGATTTATGAGAAAAAACGTGTTTTTGATATTTTCGATTTTGGGGAAAAATGTCAAAAAATAAGGTTTTTCACCCATAATCATCATGAAAGTCACCCTAATACCTATCAAATGTGGTATCAAATTGTAGGAAATTTAATTTACTTAATTGGATGTTCTAAACAAATTTTATCCTGAAAACTTGAACTTTCATCAACATGGCGGCCATCTTGGCGGCCATCTTGGAAAATGGGCATGTTCCACAGCTCCGATTTTCCGTGATTTTTAGTATGTTATTTTAAATCATATTTTGAGCCATAAAAACTTGGAATGGTTTCTGTTGTAATTAGTGGTGGGTATTTCAGTAGATCTACTAGCCTAAAACGCGCATTTGGTCTTACACGAGCCGAGACCGTCAGTCACTCAGCGTGAGCTATACGCGCCGTGTAATTTAATTTAATTCTACCTTAATGATGCAACAAAAACTTTTCAATGGGTTTATTATCAATGTAAAATCATTTGCCTCTCCACAATTTTGACACTAAAATGAAGGGAAATATATCCACTTTTCAAGTAGTGACCTTTGATTCCATTATCAAACGTATTCCGGTCAAGTTTTAAGGAAAAATATCGGCATGTACTGCTAACGAGATGGCAATTTCGGCGCAATTATGGGAGTAGAAATTCACGCTTACTGATTGGCCGGCTGCACGTGTTGTCTCGCCAGAAGCGCCTATTTGGCCAATGGCGCGCATCGCATTTACGCGCTGAGTGCATGCACACATGGTCGCAATACGTGATAGGGTTATCGAACCCAAACTGATGAGAAAACTACGCCTGATTTCATGCTAAAATAACTACCGTTTCCCCTCGACGAATAAATATCACTTTGAGTGCTATCGGCGAACCTGTTCGCCCAGGGTTGACTTCACTCAGGTACTATCGGCGAACCTGTTCGCCGAGAAGACAATCGGATCCATATCTTTTAATTCGGATGGCAAATGTCTCTGAAGTTCCTACCAATGACATTTATCGTAAAATGAATACACAATGAACCAAATAAATGAGTTAAAATGTATTGTCTTGATAGCATTTTGCGATTTTACAGAAAATCATACAATTTGGAAAGGTTATACACATTATTCCGAAACAATCCAGTCCCTGGTTAACACACCTGGATTTTTAGCCCAGCACCCAAAGTGATATCATTGTTACGTGTACTTAGAGCTGAAAATGTCTAGTTTCAGAAACCATCCGAAGATTTTATTTTTTTATATATAACTCTCTAGTAATACTTGACAGGTCATTGAGTGTGTTAACCACCCTCCAAAATTGGGGAAAATGGCACAAGCCCCATTGAAAATCTGAAAAAGGGAAAATTTTAAAGTCAAAATTACTATCGTTTCCTCTATTAGAATAATAGTGAATTTGGTATTATCTTAAGCAAAACATTTTAAACTTTCAAAAACCGTCCGAAGATTTTTGAGAAACATTCCCTATTTCAAGTAACCTCAGTACTTTTATCAAAAAGAGCTGCTTTTAATGTTTATTTCCAGAGTAGGTACGGAGTAGATGCGCGTAACTTTCTAACATGTTGGTGAAAATCTGGACATTTAAACTTCAAAATTTACACAGTAACGCTAACGTGCACGGGCCGTTCCATTAGTTCCAAATTTGTCCGATTAGCCGTTAGCCGAAGGTAGCAGGGATTTCAGCTGTTTAACCAATCAGTGTGCTCCGCTGGTCATGAGATCGTAAACATAACTGTGATTCGCAATTTGAGCAAAGTTGAAACTCGCGGAAAGAACGATATTCTGATAGCATATCGTTATTAGTTTTTTCATAAAACAACAAGTTCGTGACGTATGGATCTCAAACTTTAAACACACCATTTGTAAGCACTAAACTACCGTTTGGCATTGATAATGAAGGGAAGTGATGGACTTGCAAATCCTGGAATCAATCTTTAATCCTGGACCATGGTTTCCATAACATTGCACAGTGGTGTAAAATTCATCATCAGCGAGATAATAGCACCACGTGCTCATGCCGGTAATCTTATTTCATCAGGCAAATTCCACATCAATCTCAGTTCAGAATGATACACTCATATTTTCCCAGCATTGGAAGTAATAGAAACCAGGTAAAATCGTTAGCTGCATCCTCCCTCAGCATTTCGTTTTATGCATGATTATATCTTAAGATCTTGATGCGTATGACTGTCGGCTCTAATTACATTGGAGAGCAAACAAATAAGTGTTTGCATTAAAATCTAATTGATTGTGTGATCGGTTTTCGCTTGCTTGTTAATAATACGGGTAGTAATTAGCGGATGATTTCATCAAACGATTTCGTCATCTATAATTCATAATTGTGATTAAATTCATAATCCGTAATTAGCTAAAATGAAAAAAAAAGTAGTTTCACCAATGGCATATATTGCACAGATAATCACAAGTTGTGATTTATTACATTTCTAGCTCCATACTTGGCAGTAAAAGAGAATGAAAGCAAATTTAAGATTGCAACAATGACTAGACTTGAAGAATTTGTTGTTCAAAAAGAACAATACAACGATCTAAAGTTTAAAGATGCGATGACATCTAATTCATTGCGTGATCGGGATTCGTTTGCGCGGTCATATAAATTCTTCACGCCTACACGCATCTTAGCTCCGATGTTAGCGTTAGTTTTATTCACCCCTCATCTCACAAGGTGGGGGATAAAATGTACAATCAGCCCCCCACCCCCGAAGTTTTCAGGGAAATTTATTTTAATGAGCAGTAATCTTATTATTGCTATTATTTATATTATCTTATATCTTATATTCTTTTTCTTCTTCTATTTCTTCTTCTTCTTCTTTTTCTTCTTCTTTTTCTTCTTCTTCTTCTTCTTCTTCTTCTTCTTCTTCTTCTTCTTCTTTTTCTTCTTCTACGTCTGCTTTTTCTTCCTTTGTTCTTTTTTCTTCCTCCTCCTCCTCTTTTTTTCGTTCTGTAGGAGAAGTAGAAGTACTAATATCATTATTTACCATCCTAAACACCAGTCCTTGCATAACCAATCAGCGTGGTGTATGCGAGATTGTTCTGAACAAGAAGGTGTGAGATACGGAGTTATATGAAGTCAATTTTCGTTTTGTTGCCGCCACTTGAAATATGTTGCGTATGTAGATCTGTCTTGCAGGTGGTCTGGCAATAACATTGTGCCTGACTATTTACTAGTAGTCACTTTCAAATGAGGGAATGTTTTATGATTATAATTACTGTTCGATGTATAAAAGCTAAAGAATGAGTGAGTACACAATCTTCAGACTCGAGGGACATGCGGAAAGAAAAACGTCAAAAATTAAGGAATTATCGATGAAAATTACTCGCCTGGGCGCTCTTGGTTTCTCGGTTGAAATATTTACCAAAGAATACCGTTTTGAAGATCATAACATTTTGAATGTATTTGGTGTAATTGATCAGAAAAGTGACAAAATTGTCATAAGATAATCGTATGGTTTCCAACAGTTTAAAAAAAAAGACTTTGATTGAAGCTTACAGACAATATTTTATTACACCATTTGTTTTCACTTGTCAAGCTTAGGGTGGAAATTACTTTGTTTTATCAAAACACAAGTAGAATATTTTTCACAATTCTAGCACATATTTAACTCATCTTTAGCTCTACTATGAAGTCGGCAGCTTGCAACATCTTTCTTCAACGACATTAAAGCACCTACATATTTTTTGTACGTCCTTAGAAATCTGGCAGCTGCTTGAATCAATTATTGATCGATTTGACTCCATCTCTCATACGTGCTTGTTCTGAATAACGCACTATGCGTTTGTGGCAATTATTTCAATTTTGGAGTTACATCTCATATATAATGAGTGTTTTGCAAGTGAATTAACTCTCTAATATCAAGGACACCATCGATAAAAACGATTTATTTCTCTGTCCGCTCCGCATCGACAATGCAGCACGCCCTGTACTTTCACGATATACATCATTTATAGATGGTATTTTGGATTGCAAACCCCAATTCACGGCATTAATTATGGCTTGATTGAAAGCAATCACATATTCCCTAGGCTAACTGCAGGCACGTCAAAAATACATAATCTAATCTTTAATCGGATTTTTTAAATCATTACTATTCCCGCAGTAATGTGTGTAAATAACTGTTTCCTCTTCCTCGCTGATAAATTAAAACAAGCCGCCAGGCCAAATGTTCTTAGCGGACTATTTGGTAGTCGCTAAGAAAAAAATTTGCCTGGGCGCTTGTTTTAATTATCAGCGAGAAACCAGATTATTACAACATTACTGCGGGAAAGGAATGATTTAAAAATCCGATAAAGATTAGATTATTATTTTTGACGTGCCTGCATGTTGCTAGGAAATACTGATTGCTTTTCAATCAAGCCATAACTCATAAACGTACAAGATATTATTAGTGGGAGACGTGGAGTGCTAAGGGATTTGTGCAGTCAGTATACACCTTGAGTACACACGATCACGCCAACTAGCAATTCAGTCTTTGTCTAACGATTGGCTTGTGTTAATGATCTGATCCTTTGCAAGAACTCATCTCATCCATATCTAATCAAATCCATTAAAGCGTGTATTCTTTTATTTCTGACATTAAAAACAAAGTACGCCACGATAATGTCGTCACACGCGCCGTGGACAAAGGTCCTTAACCACATACGAAGTGTATTGTGCCAAAGACCCTTTTCCTGGACACTCATTCTTCAACACAAAGGGCGATAGTACACACTAAGAACTAGGAGTGCAGATAGGGTGCGCACAGAAGCTCTTCCGGCCGCATTTGGCCTAGGGAGCTAATAAGCTCCTCTGAAAGAGCGGGATGTCGTATACGGTGCACATTTGCACGCGTAGGGGTGCAGAGTCGTCGGGGTGCACATTTGCACCCCATCATAGTCTTTATCGAAGTATTGTGAGATAGTTGGTGTTAGTGTTGGGTACTTGTGTGGTGAATTATTTGCATGATTCCATTATGCTTCGGCCATAATGATTTTTTTCTTCATGGTTTAGTGCAGTAAGTCAATTTTTTACCATATTATTCATTTTTGTTATTTTGGGAGTTTGGACTCCTTAATTAAGGTACTTGTGAAAAGAATACTAATGTTTACAATCGTCACATACTGATTGACTAATCAACAAACGAGCACGACGTTTGATCGGCAACCGAGTGATTACGGTCAAGGGAAATTTCTCTTCTTCAAAAAGAATTAACCTACTACCAGATATATAATATAACACTATACTTGCTTTGTATTTTAATGATTTTACAGTATTATGTGAAATCTATGCTCATGCTTGATACATATCTTATTTATGAAGAGGAGAGATTGGCAATGCGTAACTTCCAAATGGGCGCTAAAATTGAGACGGCGTAATTGAACAACAAAGGGCCATTGTTTACACAAGTCCAGCACATATCCGGCCGGCCACTGACGTGGCCCGGCTGTGTACGATTTACGAACGGGGTCATTCTACAATGCCCGTATCCATTGGGACGCACGTTGATCATTTTTTCTGTTCCTGGGTTACTGCGTTCATTCTTTCGTCGAGTCAGTTTACGAGTGGTAAAAGTGAGTATTTGTATTAATCGTGAAATATAACAATTTATTATTTGTATGAAAAGCCCGGATGAAAAGAATAAGCACAATTAATATTTTGTTTTCGTTATTGCGCGAGACCGAGCGAGTTATGAATGTCTTTGTCGGCGGTGATTTGAAACTTGTCTAGTCCCGGTGTGTGG
>JZLH01S0100874.1:2436-29936 GCA_001188425.1 Eucidaris tribuloides
TTTGTAAATGCTCTATAAACACGACTGCTATCACGTCTTTTCTATGTGAATTTTCAAAAAAAAATCCTGCCGTGGGAGGGGTATCGCCCTTCCTCACCCTCCCTCGCTCGGTTGATTTGCTCTCTCAAATGTCTACGCAATCTCCAATGAAAATATGTATTTACCAGGCCTAGAATAAAAATTTCTTTGCTATGCGTATTTTCAAAAAGTCCCTTTGGGATCGATACCACCCTCACATGACTACTAAATTACAGTTTGTCACATACTTCCTGTACGTATTTTTGAAAACCTGACTACACAATCCCATAGGTTATCTTTATAAATTATACCTTTAAAATATGTATCTACAATGTCTAGAATCACGTCTTTTCTAGGCGTATTTTCAAAGAGTTCCAATCGTGGGAGGGGGTATCCCCTTCACACACCCCAGGTCGCTTCGTTTCCCCGGAAGTATGACTACCCAATAACATTTTTTCACGTACTTCCTCTACATTTTCTTGAAAAAAAGCTGACTACAATGATATCCCTAATAATTTTCAGAAGGTATACCGTTAAAATATGTATTAACCATGCCTAGAATCGCGTCTTTTCAATGCGTATTTTCAAAAAGTTCCTACCATGGGAAGGGGGTATCCCCCTCCCACACCCTCCCCCACCCTCCCCCGTTCAGTCGCTACGCTCACTCGTATGTTTCCGTCAAGCTCCTAGTAGACCCCCTAAAATTTCTGCTCTACATACATGTGATTTGTATTGCACCAAATCCGCTCAGTAGAGTGCTCAAGGCGTCAATTTCATAACTGAAAAATAAGTGCCCCCTCTGACCCCCCCCCCCACCACCGTTAACTGAAAAATAACTGAAAAAATTGGCCCGCTCGGTTGCTTCGCTACCTCGCCGAAAAACTCATACTGTCACATAAATGTGCCCCCCATCGAGATTTTGCCCCTCCAAAACTAAAAGTGTTCCGGCGCGCCTGCTTTGGATAATATTTTGTATATGTGGTATCTCCAAAATGATGAAATATATATACACTCAGAGAGCGTTACGTACATTTGCCACACTGATTGTACTGAATTTACCCCGGTGCCTGTAAATATTTACCAGAATTATATTTTGAAAGTTTATAGAATGGAAGTGGAATCACTACATTCATGGTAAAATGATACCATTTCACAAGGAAAACCATGAACATTTGGCAGGATATTTTCTCAGTTCAGCATTCATTTGCGTTTACATTTAAACAGTTCTCTTATTAGGTTCTTTCCAATGTTCAATAATTTCCAACAATTAATTATACTTAGATCTTAGTTGTTGTGATTGCTACTAATTTGTCGCCACAATGTTCTATTACAGGTCGTTATTTCGAAGGTTCGTTATTCCGAAACATCGTTTTTTCGACGGTTCCTTGTTCTGAAGGATCACAAACCTCGCAATTTGTATTTAAAAAAAAACCACTCTTTCATTCAGGTACATAAATGAGTGTGTTTGGAACAACGAATCTTTGGAATAATGCACTCCCAATATTCGTTCCTCATACCAATATTGTATTTCATAATGTTACTCTATACCCTCTTATAACCCATTAACGCATATTTGTTAAGCATAGTACATATATTTTGTCATATAATTATTCATTTGAATATTGCGTGAAAATGGTCTGTGATTATCATGAGAATTTCGGCAGACATCACCGTTTTACGACAACCTATGGACTGACATAGTACGATAATAATTTCACTAATCATGATTTAAAGACAGAAGTTAAGAATCAGCAAGGATTATTAATACTCTTCATATCTCATTTGTATGGAAAGGACGTACATGTGTCATTCATAGAATCAAAAGAATTAAAAGGAGTTCGATCCTGTCAACAGAATAATATCATCTTCGAATTAAAATGTTATATTTAAATATTGTCATCGCATTTGTAGTTTTAGTAATACACGGTAACTTGTCCTTTTATGGCTTGTACCTCATTGTGCGTGGAAACAAGCTTCCTCCACCGTTTTCCTAAACTTGCTATAGACTATTTGAAGAATCACAACCAGTTCTTTTTAATTTCAAAGGAAACAATGAGTAATAATGTCATTATTTGAAATCTAAGTCAACTAAGAGCCGTGTGCCTTCCCTTCTCAAATATTAAATGCATTGGGGTAAACAATACCTCATCTCATAATGATGAACCTTTAGAAATTAGGTGAAGAAAATTATGATGTGATTTCCAGAATATTATACAACTACTTATGGAACATATTAAATACTAACTAATAAATTGTTTTAACAACGTAATTGAAATAAATCATTTTAGCACTTACTAGAAAAAATAAAATAAACTAAACTTAACAAATCGTTTTACTAAGATTATACAGAACCAGAAAGAACCCTATGGTCGTTAATTTCTTCAACATCATCGGCAATAGTTTTTTTTTTGGATGGTTAGAATATTCTGTTCCCAACAAAATTATATAATGATATCCCTATCAAATCTTGGATGGATTCGATAAAAAATACCTCGTCTTACACTGTAATTTCGATATGCATTCTAAACATTTTCCATATGAAATGTTTAGTGTACCTTTAACCTTTTGACATCAGGTAAAGAAAATTATTATGCGATTTCCAGAATATATACAATTATTACTTATAAAACACACTAAAAACTAATTATGCGATCATGTTAATACAGGCAATTAAAATAAAATCATTTCTGCTCTTACTGAAAAGAAAATTTGAACTAAAGAGAACACAATCCCTTTAATGAGATCATACAGGCCCAGAAAGAATGCAACACCTGCGATCGTTAATTTCTTCAACATCATAGACAAAATGTCATTGTTTTTTGCTTTAAAAGTTAGAAAATTCTTTTTCCAACAAAATGATATAATAATCACTGCTTTAAATTATGGCGTTTGTGCTTTAAATTATGGCGTTTGGATCCTAGGTCACTTTTGTGGGACAATGTCGCTTATCAAATTCGCCCACCTTTTTCAACAACAGCGATCCTCGCGAGGGATATTCTTGCGTCAGGGAGGCGTGCGATAGAATAACAATAGATAGAATAAATCTCAATAACAAAAGGAGGGCATTATGTCCTTTGTCTGATCAACATGGCACGCGCATTGAGACAACATTTCGGCGTTCCGATGACCACTGGACTGAAGGTGTTGCATTTTGGGGAATCAACATTGGCTCAGAAAAATGGTCCTAGGATCCAAACGCCTTACTCAAAATCGATGAAGGGTATCATTTTGTTGGGAAAAGAATGTTCTTACTGATGATTTACACATCAAGACCATTTTGCCGATGATGTTGAAGAAATTAACAATGGCAGGTGTTGCATTCTCTTTTGGTCATCCTGTATAATGTGACGTATATACTTTTCGCCTTTAATGTGAGGTCAGCAAGGGGGCCATAATATGATTTATATCATGCAACTGGAAGCTGAGGTTGATTCTAATATTTGATATCATTTTGGGGAGATTTCATCAAGAACAGCTCAAGATATAACAAATTATTTTCAGATTATTTTTTTATTTTCGATATTTCTGGTGAAGTGTTCCTTTAAGTTTAAGGGCCTATATCTTTTAAGTGGTACCACAATTTGACTATACACAGTACCTAGGGTTGTTCTATAGGGTCTATTCTATCATCCTATCGGGTCAGAATTGAGATGTAAAGTGGGTTGCACGAAAGTTACTTTCCAGGCCGTTTTTCAGAATCTGCTCCCGTACTAATTGTTTACCTATCTCATGCTGTGCGCCTTCCTCGATCTGGCTGTTGAATGACACGTCCCTGCTTTGCCCCGTCACGATACGAGAAGTGGCACAAAGGCTGGAGCGGGGAATCAATCTGAAGTTCCTGGTTCAGTTGGGGAGAGGCAGAACAGGTGTCTCGAGCTTCTCCAGGAGTCTTATATGGTAAAGATCCCGCCCGCAACATCTCCTTTTCGGCTGGGCCCCCTGGCCTGCCAACTGAACCATGAACTTCACTTTGATTCACCGCTCCATGATTGTGCAACCACTAGTATCGTGACGGGGCGTAGATAGGGCGTGCCACTTAACAGCCCGAGGAAGGGGCACAGTGTGAGTTAGGTAAACAATATTGATGATGATGAGATGTTGGGCAACACAGTACGTGACATGGGTGGTGGGTCGATTGATATCGCGTCATAGGCGTGGCTCCCACAGTCTCGTTTCTTTTTTGTCACACCTCGTAAACATTTATTGAGAACCAAATGAGCGTTAACTGTAACCGTTGTGAATCAGATTTTGCGCCAATGGGTAATCGCTTTTCTGAGTTAACACTCTTCTACGGCTTCTACTCTCAACAGATACGTCCCAATCCTTTCGACACTAGTTCGTGTATAGGGTAAAAGCACGTTGTATACATTTTGTAAAGGATTTTTCAGATGAATGTAACTACATAGTCACAATTAAATCGATTTCAATTCAACAAAACTCACGTATAACCTGAAACATTACGACGCCGATTTGTTTGTTAAATGTTTTGTCTAAATATACTCATTATTCAAGTAAAAACCCATTTTAATCAATAATTTCAGCCAGTACAACAATCAGACCCCGATAATACGTCAAATTATGTGTGAAAACTCAATTATTATTTGCATAATATCGTATATTACTGGTGGGCTAGGTGCTCTTTGTTATTATATTTTTTGTATTTTTCCCAAATTTGGTACAGTTTTGAGTAAACAACTTCCTTACTATTATGTTGGAAGATGTAAGAAAAGGTATCTTTCTTTCTTCTTTCTTTCTTTTTTATTGTTTCATCCTTCCTTTCGTTATTTCCTTCACTTTTCTTCCAACTTTCTTTCATTTTCTGTGTTGGATTAAAAGGAATGTATGTATTCCATGCCTCCTCCATAATTATTTGACGATAGATTTAAACCATATTGTGTTTAATTACATGTCTTCTCCTTTTCTGTTTTCAGAGGATACACGTTAAACGCTAAATCGACAACTTCATAAAACACAACTCGATCAAAACACAAACATGTTCGCCAACATGGAAAGAAGATCATGCTTAGTCCTTCATCTTCACCAAGGTGTACCTATATAGTTTCACTGTTCTCCATCAGAAATGCCATACTTGTCATGTAGTTAAACTGATTTTCATGTCTTATTCATGACATGTTAGTTTACTAACAGTTTCCACATATTTCTTTTCCATATTGAAAATTGTAGAAAAACTATCGATAATGACATTGAATAAAACCTCATCTTACTTTAACTGCAATTTGACTACTCACAGGTCTGTTTGGTTGTATTTATGACTTTTGTTGTTGTTGGTATACTGAGTTTCCTGATTTTCATATTTCGCTCTTTACTATACGGTAAAGTATGGATTCTGAAAAACTCGTGAAATCTATCAATATTGTCATTACATGAAATCTGATCTTAATTCAAATGCAATTTAAGTACTCATTCATGTATGCCTATTTTATTATATTGTTGACTTTTGTATTTTTGTTGTTACGTAGATTGTGTGCGAGAGAAAGTTATGTTTATAAAAAGATAAATCAATACCATATATCACTTATAAGCAGAGGCGTCGATGGGGGGGGGCAGGGGGGTGATTGCCCCCCCCATGAAAATATGGGGGGGGGGCAAACATATCGATTTGCCTCCCAGTAAGTTTGACAATTTGAAAAATTTACAATATGCAATGCAAATATATGTTTTAAAGGCAGGGGATCTCTTTTGCATGCCTAAAAACTAACATTGTGTAAATACAATGGCATTTAGAAGAAAATGCTATCTGGGAACCTTTAGGAAAATATAGGAGCTAAAAACTCAGTTTTAGTGGAATTATACTGACCGTTAGACTCTGATTTGATTTTTCGCGCGAGGAAAAAATTCCTGCCAAAGAACGTAGACTAAACGGCTTTTGTTTTTCTTTCGCATTTTTGCAATTCTAGGTAATTACTGACTTCCAGATTTCACACACATGCCCTGCATCAATAGCCTAAGGGCATGGGTTATTTTTTCCTGGTCTGCAGGGATGTTTGCAAATGAGATCCACTGCCTTTAAAAAGCATTGAAAAGCACTATAAAACCATTAAACATGGCATAAAAATACTATTAAACATACAAAATTGTCAATCTGTATTACAATTTGGCGCGCTTAGCGTACCGAAAATTTTGGACATGTTTCACTTTTGCCCCCCCCCCCCAAAAAAAAATCCGAAACATGGATTGACGCCCCTGCTTATAAGTTTATGACGCTATGCTTTTCTCATCTCTTGGATAGGAACTAAGTAACCTTTCAAACTTCATCCAAATGAAACGGGTAAAAATTAGACCTGTGCCTTAGCCTACGTGTACGTGTAAACGTGTACACGTGAACGCACATAAACACATTCGGACACACGTGTAAGTCCTCAAATTTCCAGCACCCATTTCCAATCAAATAAGGAACTGAGGGGGGGGGGGTGGCAAGTGGACAAAATGGATACTATTTGGGTAAAATACCCCTACCCTTACAACAGAAACACGGTGGACAACTGCTAACAGATATTTTGTAACCTGCAAATATTATTGCGATAAGAATTATGTGTCCGTGCAAAATAAATTTTCCCATCCCCGTGCACAGTAAAAACGCTGTTTGAAATATTTTAAACAAGTGCTTACCGTTGTTTAAAGGTATTGGCTAACATTTACCACAGTTAAAAAAAAAATCTGAGCCGCATGATTCCCCATGCTACCAGTGTCTTTGATGCGGTTTAAAAATGAAGCCCTGAAAAAATTGTATTTCAAAATGATTATTTAGTGCTTTAAAAAAGTGACAATCGTAAGTTGACCAGATTCACTTGCCCATTTCCTCCCATGGCCTAGTGTTAATAAAACTCGCCGAGTTTTATTGTTTATTCATGTATAACTTGCTATTGGCAGTGTAACTTTCCAAACTTTGTATTCTAGGGTGTTTATTTGTCCATTTGAACACTTCTATGTAGCTCAGATATCAAAGTTGACATTTTTTTAAATTGAAGCTCCACAATGTAGCCTATCACTTTAGCCTTTCACTCTAACAACATTGTTTAGATTTTTTAAACAACCATGATTGCGGAATCTGTCTGTTAAAGAATATTGGGTAAATTTGGAAAAGCGTTGTTCAAATCTTAACCAATATTGTTTCAAAGACGGATTCCACAATCATGGTTGTTTAAAAAACTTTAAAGGCAGTGGATCTCATTTGCAAACATCCCCACAGACCAGGAAAAGATAACCCATGCCCTTAGGCTATTGATGAAAGGCATGTCTGTGAAATTTGGGGGTCAGTTGTTACCTAGAATTTGAAAAATGCGAAAGAAAAACAATAGCCGTTTAGTGTACGTTCTATGGTAGGAATTTTTTTTCTCGCGAGAAAAAAAAAATCAAATCAAGAGTCTAACGGTCACTATAATTCCTCTAAAATTGAGTTTCTAGCTCATATATTTGCTAAAGGTTCCCAGATGGCATTTTCTTCTAAATGCCATTGTATTTACACAATGTTAAAGTGATAGGCTAACATTGTGGAGCTTCAATTTAAAAAAATTGTTAAACTTTGATATCTGAGCTACGTAGTAGTGTTCAAATGGACAAATAATCACCCTAGAATGCAAAAGTTTGGAAAGTTACACTGCCAATGGCAAGTTATGTATGAATAAAAATAGCCTAGGTGTACACACAGTAAGTCTATGGGAGGAAATGGAAAGTGAATCTGGTCAACTTACGATTTTCACTTTTTTAAAGCACTAAATAATCATTTTGAAATACAAATTTTTTCAGGGCTTCATTTTTAGACCTCATCAAAGACACTGGTAGCATGGGGAATCATGTGGCTCAGATTTTTTTAACTGTGGTAAATGTTAGCCAATACCTTTAATATTTAGGCATGCAAAAGAGATCCACTGCCTTTAAACAATGTTGTTAGAGTGACAGGCTTAAGCAGTTGTTTAAAATATTTTAAACAGCGTTTTTACTGTGTAGTACCCATTTCTAGTATAAGAAACACAAATTTGAGTTTGGACGTTACATTTTCATACTTTCTGTATTCGAACTTAATATCGCACGCTATAATTTGACCACACAGACATAAAGACACGCAAACACACACGATAGCACACGACTGCCGTGCGCTGCCTACACACACACAAACACACAACACACACACACACACACACACACACACACCTCGCACTCATACGCACACACAGATATACACACATACCCACCCACACACAGACACAAACACACACACAAACACATAAACACACACACACACACGCGCACAGACACACACGCACACACTTACATACACACACACACCAACACACATACACTCACACACACGCACACACGCCCATACAAAGACACGCTTCCACGCGTACACACACACACACACACACACACACACACACACACACACACACACACACACACACACACACACACACACACACCACACACACACCACAAAACACACACACATACCACACACACAACACAAACCAACATACATAATACATACATTTTAATGGACACAATATAAACATAACAATCAACACACTAGTTATAATTTGCAACATCACGTCCATCTCAATCGTTTTATTGTTCCTTCGGATTTTTTTTAAATTCTTTAAATTCGTTATTGATGGAATTGATTACCGCTGGTATTAGCACAGTATCGTTCCACTTCGCTGTAGTCACGTAGGTGAAATTGACATTGTGGGCCATATACATTCAGTCGGTATTCTGAAAAGGAGAAGAAGTAAATAGATTTATGGTCGGTACCATACATTGTTCATCTTAGTGAGCCTCAACAATTCCACGACAAAAATCAACTGATACACATTTGCGCTGAGTTGTTTTCATTGGTCAATTAAGCTCTGCAGGCTTGATATGCTCATTAACATTTCAATGACCTGACGCTCCATTGAAAAAAAAAATCTTATATACTTGGTTTACTGTTGTTAACTTACTGAGCCCCATATGTTCTCATTTAACAATATATAACATGCTGGTATAGCGAAATAAATTATGTTAATTTTGATATATTATGATTCATTACCTTATATTACATATTGATTATTTCAGAAATCTTTTCTTCAAACACTAAAATTGATTTAGTTGCGCCTCTTGATTTAATGTTTATACTCGTTAGTTGCGTAGGATTTTTGCTGGTTTCATGAAGCGATACTAGAACCACGATACAAATCATCCAACTGGTGCAAAAACATTCCATACTGGATTTATGATTGAAGGGTGTAGAATAAGAAGTACTGAAGTCACATAATACTACTTCTGAGAAACAAAGGCTCAAAGTTTTAAAATTTGTCTACAGATCAAAATTGTTTGAGTTGTACATCCAAACTTGGAGAAGTTAATTGACACAATAAAAAAATGAATATAGGGCCAAAGCAAACATTACCACACTTGTCGATGTCCAATAATCAATAATCAATATTGTGGACTTAAGTACTTCTTCTTCAAAAACAAGGGTCTCAGGAAAACAAATGCATTTCCCGAATAAATGAATGTCAAAAACACTTAATTGTATATATTTTTGGAATGTCCTTTGTAAGACGGACAATTTGATATGCAAATTGTCAAATTTGGATGTTGTTTTAAATTTGACCTCATTTGACCTTTGACCGGAAGTGATCCTATATCTCATCAACAAAGCACAAAATACATGATAAATTATATATTTGACTACTCCTTGTAACTAGTCGAGTAATTTGAGATACATTTCAAAGAAATTAGACCAAGTTAAAAATTTGACCCCAGTTGACCCCTCCCCTGACCCCTACTAGAGAAGGGTCAAATTGACCAAATTTTGTCAAAACATTTCCCGGCATGTAACGACTTCAAAACAATCACTAACTCAATTTCGTCAAAATGTGACTTAAGTACTTCATTAATCGAGTTATCTGAACAGAGACTAGACGCGAATTATTTGTCAAAGGCATCGTATAACAATATTTCTATGTAAAAAAAAAAAGTGAGATACTTGATTTCCCATCTTTGATAAGGTCTAAAAATTAAGCCCTGAAACAAATTACAGTTCAAAATTATCATTAAGTGCTTTAAAAAAAAAGTGGAAAAATCGAGAGACACGGTTCCAGTTTCCCCCACAGCGTGCTGTGTTGCAGAATTTTCATTGGCCGAGAAAAAAAAATCATGTGCCAATTTTTATCTGTACATATTTTACAAGTGACAGCATAGCTGTCTGAACTTTTGTGTTCTAGGGTGTTTATTTATCCATTGAAACATTGTCAGATATGTCAGATAGCAAAGTTTGACAATTTTTAAAACAGGTCTTCCACAATGTTATATAGTGTCTTTAATGGATAGTAATATGTAAATCAAAATATTGTCATTCGAACTTGAGTATGATTACACTCTAAACACTGAATGCTCTTTCAACATTTAAAAGGGCCGAGGAGTGACCACAATTTCTAAATGTTGTGTTTAACCTTCTGCCATTTTGATCTGACATTATAAATGTTAAATTCAGCTAGATAAAAGGTTGGATATAACACCTAGAATGTGTGCTCACTCCTCGGCCCATTTAAATAACATTTCAGTTTCTCGAGTGTGTCTTATTTTTAACTGAAATATTATGAAGAAGGGAAAATACCTAAAATTATAAAGTTGCTTTGACGTTAAGCATTTTGACATTCCTTTTGGTGTGAAGTGGGTTGTATCAAAACCTATGGAATTTTGAGAATTACTATTTTACTTGTTAAACTTAAAAGCCGCTATAAACCGCTCGAGGCAACGGTTGGCGACAAAGGAAGATCGTTTTAGCTTGCAGTGTATAGCGATTCGCGACGCGACAAGATGGTTTTTAGCAGAGACTAGCATGTTCGGTCTTCCACGATGGACTGTCCGCGACAGGACCGTCTCATTGTGAGCCGTCGCGTCGTGCGGTATATAGGGGCCTTTACAGTATATAAACACAACAAAAAAAGTAACTACCCCGTTTTTCAAACTACCATAACTTTTTAACGAAATAAGTTTTAGAAAAATAATTAGGCAGGAGTAAGTTCTGTGTGAAAATGTGATTGATCCGTCTAGCCATGCATGAGTGAGCATGCATTAAAGGTAAAAACGTCACTTTTCAAAAGTCACAGGAGGCATCTCTTATGCCAAAATAATGTTAAATAACGATACTTTTTGCTTTATTTATAAGGTGTGCTCACTCAACCATGACATGGTTACAACCTCTTATGTTCGTACACCATGTAAAGATACATTTTGCTGAAAAATATCGGATTTCAATTTTTTCAGTAAACTTAATGAATTTTAAAATTTTAAAATTGAGGAAGGATGGAAATTTTTAAATTGAGCTCACTGAAGCGTGAAATATGCGAAAAGTGTCAGGGGAAGTGTAAGGGGGTCAAACGATAGATGATTAACATAAATAGCAGTTAATCATTTAACAAAAACAAAATTTGTCAAAATCCTGCACCACAAATCCCCCAAAATGACCCTTGTGACTTTTGAAAAGTGAAATTTTTGCCTTTAATATGTGCTCACTCATGCATGACTTGACGAATCAATCACGTTTTTATACAGAAGTTAGTCAATTAATGCAGGAACATCCTTGCCAAATTATTTTGCCCAGAACCGTTTCTTTAAAAAGTTATGGTATTTTGAAAAAGGGGGTTGTTACTTTTTTGTGTGTTTAGTACCTTATTTGCATTTGCCCCACCACGGGCCTAGATGAGAGGCCTGGTCTTTACGGACCATGCCCTACCCCCCTCCGTAATGTACTTCATTAACCAGATCTGCATAAAATAAAATGACATAACGATTAACGTCGTTGTATATGATTAGCACAGGAGGTTTTCGACATGTACAGAGCCATAAAATTAATATCCATATACAACGACATTTATCTGGATCTGCATCCATTATCCTAATATCTCTATCAACAGATCTAGTTCTAGTTATTAAATATCTTCATTCATTTTTTATAACTACATAATCTATCGCTGAACCAAAGTACTGTATTATTGTATCTACAAATCATTTTTATTTCAATAAAGAAATTTTCATTTCTCTATACTCAACTAAGAATTCATTTTCATTACAGTGGTTCACTATCTTTCCGAAGCTCTGTGCTGACAAAAAAAAAATCTTTAAAATGATTAAGAAATGGTTTGAAGTGGGTGGTAACATATGTAATTCTGAGAATGACTATTTCACTTGGTATACTTACAATATTGACTGACTATTTGTCCCACCACAGGCCCGGATGAGATATCTGCGGTATTTATACCATAATTATAATACCTATCCCCTTCCGTAAGTAAATGAGTTCACATTAACCGGTTCTGCATGACATGAAGTGGCATGACAAAAAATTATCTTATCGTATAGTAAGCTTGAGAGAATTACGACTTGTAAAGGGCCAGTAAGCCATATTCAGATACAACCCCATATATGTATCTATATAATAGATTTTATATGTATAAACCCTTTATCTGCATCTACATCTATTTTATTCCTTTATGCATACATTGTACATTCCAACACGCGTAAAACCGTCGTGTGTGTATGCAAAGGCCGTTAACTCTATTCATTATGTATGATATTAGACACGCGACATACAATTAACGGCTTTTGCATAGGCACACAACGAAATACAACAATGACCCGAAGGCGTTTATTTTGAATATCAATTATTATTGTTTTCCTGTAATGATATGTATAACTGCTAAGAAACAAACCCATGATAACTGTTACCCAATCAAACACAAGTCAACAGGGATAGGAAGAAATACTTATACAACAAATTTGATGCCATATATGGGCGGTGACGTATTTTACACTTATGACAAACCTTTACTCTCACTCTCTAAATCTTCTTTAGCCATTAACTCTGTATAAACAAAGAAATAACACAGAAAAGACAAAGTGTCGAAATTAGGATGTATGTTGATTTTCCGATAAGATTAAACAATACTCATGATTCAGAAAAGACTAAAAAGATAATTATTAAAGTGATAGGCTAGCATTGTGGAGCTTCAATTTAAAAAATTGTCAAATTTTGATATCTGAACTACATAGTAATTTTCATATGGACAAATAAACACCCTAGAATAAAAAAGTTTGGAAAGTTATACTGCCAATGGCAAGTTATGCATGAATCAAAATTAAAACTCGGGGCGAGTTTAAATAGCGTAGGTGTACACACAGTAAGTCTATGGCAGAAAATGGGCAGGTGAATCCGATAAACTTACGATTTTCACTTTTTTCAAGCATTAAATAATCATTTTGAAATACAATTTTTTCAGGGAGTCATTTTTAGACCTTATCAAAGACAATGGTAGCATGGGGAATCATGTAGCTCAGATGTTTTTAATTGTGGTAAATGTTAGCCAATACCTTTAAAGCTATTTTGTTGATCCACGCGAATTACCCATTTTCATTATTTGAGCATAAACTGGTGATCATAATTCTTCCAAAGCCCCCCATGCAGGCCTCAGTGATAAAAAAATACATTTGTAAAATGATTAAGAACTGGTTAAAAGACTGATCCAAAATAAAGATTAGAGAAGAGAAAGGTTAATGGTGAAAAAGGGTTAGGTAAGGAGATATTGAAGAAAAGAAAACAAAGGGACTCGGAATAACAGTTGTTGCAAATGTGCAGCAAAACAGAAGCGACAGAGAACTCTTTAAATCCCTTAGCTGACAAGTAAATCTGGCGGATAGTGGTCAGGAACAAATCCAAAATTGGATTGGAATTTCAGATTATCATATATAATACGATTGAATTATATTTGTATTAGATTGAACAGTTAAATCTAATTAAAGATTTATCTGTGATTGCATTCTATCGCAATAATCTCGGAAATTGACAGAAAAGAAAAGTGGAGAAAGTCCAAAGAAATTTCACATTTACTTTACATCTCCAAATATACAAAGAAAACGAAACAAATTTTTAAAAATCAGAAACATTAAAGTTACTAAAATATGTTTAGAACCATGAAATACTTGTCCAAGTTGAGACACATTCTTAAAAACATAAAGGTTATTTGTCAGTTCTGGATTCTGAGCATATGGCACATGCGGTTTCTTGAACTGAAAACCTTACTCCCAACCACCCATTCGTGTTATCTCCTGAAAATCATCCTGTTTTCACCACTGATGTATGCAAACATACCTCCGGTCTCCTCTTCCCAGTTATCTTCATCAACAAACGTATCTGTGCAAAAGGGTGGTCAAAATTGAGAACAACGTTAATACATACTTACACCTCTGGAATAACTTTGTCCCTCCGCCATAAAACTGCTGGTATTACGTAAAGCTCATTTCACATCACATGTACATCTTATGATGGAATATGAAATTAATAAGTACGACAGAATCTTCTGTTCTCAACTTTTGTGCCAGCGTTTTAAACAGGTTCACATTGTTTTAAGCCTCGTTCGATTTATTTGGGAACCATTTGACACCTTCAAATTCCTTTTAAAATATGATAATATGATATGACATTCCACAATAACCAGCTGCAGTCTTGTTTTGGCACACAGCAGAGCAGCGTAAGCCAGTTGTACGACGATATTTGTGTCTTGTGGATTTCATACCACCGTTTTGGGAACATTTCAACAGCCTTGAAATATTCCTCACGACACTGGTATAATATAATGACTGCAACTACGAAACTTTTACCAAAAAAATCTACATTTGTACGTCAATCCCTTCTTTCACTGCCCCACAAAAGCCTTGCAAATAACAACAAAAAATCTGAATGAGATTTGTGTCGTCGATTGTTTTATTTTGAATTTACGTACTTTCTTCCTGCATTGAGAGAACTGTGGCGATGGATGCAACAAGCAAAAACAGCACAAGGGTCTTCATGATGAATTTTAAAAGACTGGAATCGAAACAGAAAACAAATTAATGGAAATTTATGTTTATATTCATATTTATATTATTACAAAATAACTAATAATATTCATATTTATATTATTACAAATAACTAATCCAATCGCAATTCTTATAAATGTATACATTTTTAGGTTATGTGTTTACAACCTATATTCATATTTATATTATTACAAAATAACTAATAATATTCATATTTATATTATTACAAATAACTAATCCAATCGCAATTCTTATAAATGTATACATTTTTAGGTTATGTGTTTACAACCTGCCGCTTATTTTAGTCGAGCAATACTATAACAACTGAAAGAAAATTACTTACGTGTGGCAAGCTTATAAGAAAGTTTAAAAAGTTGGTTTATCCTGTTCGTGTATCCCAAATTAAGCAGCGCCTTGTCAAATATTGGAATCTCATACATCAAAGAGAATTTAAAAATTCATTTTGGTAATTTTTCGAATTAAATTTTGCGAAGATCAATTAATATTTTCTTACAATAATTGTTCACATAATTACAGGTCATTTTATTTTAGTGTTCAGACTACTGACACATAAAACTAGATTGTAAAGATTGTAAAGTACAAATACTAAAAAAAAAAAAGTGTAAGACATTAAATCCAAACATGAAATATTCAGAAGATAATTAAGGTGTATTTTACTGTACAGTTATATTTGATGAGACGTGTTGAAAATGTGAATTAAGTTCGGGGTATTTCATACCGGCAATAATTAACTAACAGATGTTTATACGAGCCAGACGTAAGTTCCATGTAATTAAGATATCACATTGGTCTAACTATACAGCAAATGTATTACACAAAAGTAGCTGGGCATTTGCCTAGTAGATTTCCTTTCATTTCAAACATTTTTTTGTTCGTGGGCAAAACAATCTAAAAATACTTACCGTTTTGTGACTTGGTGAAAGTTGTCAATCAACTTGAGATGCAATTTATGGGTTCCTAGTAGTTAACCGTTAAACCATCAGATGTAAAACTTCCACAGGATCAACATAAATTCATTTGCATTACGACGAGGCTGAAATGCTATAGTGTGTTATTATGAAGCAAACGGCAGAACAAATCTCAACTTCGAATACGTACTTATCTACGTGTCTTTGTTATTCATATGACTATCTGGCTATAGACGGATATATAATATTCATACATTTGCTCAGATGGATCAGGGTATTTTATATTATATAAATTTTGTACTTTATAATGACACAGAAGAACCATATGTTATCATCAATGTGGAACTTTTGTTAAGTGTTTCTTTTCTCTCGTTTCTAATCGTCACACTAGCTATGTATAATGCAACAATAGATATTACGGATTTTTCCCAAAAGGGGCAGGTTTCCTTAAATTGGTAATTGCATGATTTTTGGGGCAGTTGAACTGACTGTTTGTGGTCTTTTTGAGCTGAGAAATGCGGGACTGCCTAGCTTTGCATCCATTATACACCCACACCCACTCAAATACACATCCCACTCAAATCAACACGCGGGCATACATTAAAAAACACACACATGCACGCAATCATACACACCTACATACAATACACATACTCACACACGCACGCACACACACACACACACACACACACACACACACACACACACACACACACACACACACACACACACACACACACACACACACACACACACACACACACACAACACACACACACAACACACACACACACACACACACATTTATATGTATATATATTGATATTCAATTTTTCATGATATACATGTATCTGTGGTGTTGTATACTCTTGATTGAGAATTGCCATTGTATATAATATTCATCATAATGACACATACACAAACTCATGGCAATCAGTGATGCTAGTTTAGCGAACATTATGTCCATCTGAATTGTTTATGGTTCCTTCCGAATTTCTTTATTTTTAATAATTTCCACCAACAATTCCCTGTCGTTGCAAAATCAATACTTCATCAATGTATTTATCAGTATGAATTCAGGGCAGGCATTTAGATTTATGGAAGAAATGAATCATAGTTAAGTTAATTTTGTTAAAAATTTGGTATTATTATTTGAAATAATGTACTAATGTGGGAACATGGTTTAATTTGATGGAAGTTGAATCCATTTATCATTTAAAACACTTAACACTTTGTAGTACTTTAGACAAACAACACGAAAAAAAAATTAAATCTTGACTTTTGAAGAAAAAATATTTCCCCACTTTTTTATATGAATTGGTAAATTTCATTTGTTTTTCATTTTTCTATTTAAATCATTTGTTTTTAAAACAATTTAGATCACGATATAAATCGATAATTCAAACCACTTGATTCAAATCCACCGATCAACATCAGAGTAGACCAAAAGAGTACAGTTTAAAAAGTATCGTTTACGTCCCTGTAGTCACGTGAAGTAGGTGAATGAATATTGCTGGCGTTCATTTAGTCGTATTCTGCAAAAGAAATGAAATAGATAAATTTATGGTGGGACCATGCCTTGGCATCTAGTGAGCTTCAAAAAATACCACCACATAATATGGGCTATTATGTCCGCCCATGTAATTTTCTTGATACCTGGTCGCTCAATTGCTCATCATGTGATTGATTATATTCCAACTAGATCTGTGTCGACTATACCCGGATTGACGTCATATATAATGACATCAATTATGTGCCGGAGCGAGAGTCTCTGCATGAAACTATGACGCCCTCGGTTACGCGGACTGTTTACAATTTTCCCGTACAGTCCACGCAATCTGGGGCTCGTCATAGTTCCAACCAGTACATATTTGTATACTATTTATTGACATCAAATGAGCTTCGGAAATACCACTTCACGATATACCCTACATTGGCATGAAAATGATCTTCAATAATACCACTACACGGTAAACAATACATTGACATTAAAATGAGCTTTAGAAATACCACTACAAAATATACTTTATTTAATTATAGGTCTATTTAATTTACAATTTGGATAGTACGCTGTAATTTTCATCGCTATTGAACCCTGCTTACATGATACTCATCAACATTACGGAGAATTGATGACCCATTTTAAAAATGTTCTTTCCTTTACTTGGTTGGCAGTTAACTTACTATGCTCGCTCACGCGTGGATGTTCTGATCACATACCATGATGATGTGTACTGAAATAAATTGCGTGTGTTTTGAAATGCTACGATGGATAACTATTTCAGTAATCTTGACTTCACACAAGTAAATTTTTTATAGATACGCCTCTACTATCTAAACTCGTTAGTGGCGTAGGATTTTTGTTGGTTTGGCTGGTTTTATGAAGCATATACTAGAACCACAAAACAAGTTATCCAACCTGTGCAAAAACATTCCATTTTAGATTTATAGCCCGGAGTATGTTTCATGAAGCTATTCGTAAGTTACGCATGACTTTACGAATGACTTGAAATATGGCAAGCGAAATGTGATTTGATTTTCAAACTATTGAAATCACATCTGCTTATATTCAAATATGAAAACATAGATTAACCGTCTTACTCTTAACAATGATTTAAATAATAATAATAATAGTGAGTTCTTATATAGCGCGCATTTCACAAAGGAAAAAGATGCTCATGGCGCGTTACATATAGATACTACAAAAATTTTTTTTTTACAAAATTATAAGAACACCATATAAAAAGAAATGTGAAGAAAAACATAAACATAAACACAACTTATGAGGGAAAAGTGTTGTGAATATTAAACGGGTGTTACGCTAGATTAAAAAGGTGCTAGACAAATCAATAAATCAAAATCAAGAGGCAAGTTTTCAGATTAAATTTGAATACTAGTATTAATTTTGCTTTATGTAATGAGATAGGGAGATTATTCCAGAATGTATAGGGCCTATGTAGGAGAAAGAACGCTCCCCAATTACGTTTGATTCAAGGTAACTGTAAAATTAGTGAGTTTGAGGAACGGAGACTTCGTAGAGAGGTGTAGGGTGTCTTGGAGGTAAACAGGGGCAGATGTGTGTAATGTGCGGTATACGAGTAGGAGAATCTTAAATGTTACACGCTTATCAACGAGGGAACCAGTGAAGAGAGCGAAGGACCGGTGTAATGTGGGTGGTTTTCTTGGTGTAGGTGAGTAATCTGGCAGCACAATTTTGAAGACGTTGTATTCTGTCTCTCTGTGCTAGGTTACAAAAAAAGCAAGTTACCAAAATGAGACGGGATGAAATGAGAGCATGAATCAACTGCTCAGCAGAAAATTTAGTGAAATACTTTCGAATTGAACCGAAGTTCAATTCAACAAACATTTCAAGACAAACTTTACTTTCAGGCAAAATCTAATTGACATTCTGCATACTTTCTTCAAATGACATGAAACTTTTGGCATTTGATTTGGCAATTCATACAGTGGCGTATCTAGCGGGGGCAGAGGGGGCACGTGCCCCGGGCGCCACTTAAAGGGGGGGGGGGCGCAAAAAATGCAAAAGAGAACAAGAGGAAGATGAAAAAGGGAAGAAAATTTATTATCCTTACAGGAATTATGCGCCCCTCCCTCACAGTCCACATAAAGTGTGTTAGAAAATGAGTTTCATAGGGTTACAAATACATAAATTTTCTAAAGCTTGGTTGCTCCTCTCCCTCGCATATTTTCGCTTGGTCGGTCTTTCCTTGGTATTTATAGTTACGTCAATAAGTTCTGATGGGGGGGGGGCGAATCTAGCTTTTTGCTAAGGGGGGATTGACCAGGGGCGTCGATCCATTTTTCGGATGGGGGGAGGGCAAAAGTGAAAAAGTGTTAAAAATTTTCGTCGCGCTTCGCGCGCCAAGTTGCAATACAAATTGAAAATTGTGTATATTTAATAGGATTTCTATGCTGTTAAATGATGTAATGCTTTCCAGTGCTTTTTAAACATGATGGCGTTTTTCTATGCACACGATCACATTTTCATTTGGCAGCCCAAGGGGGAGGGGGTAAACCCCCTAACCCCATAAATCCGCCAAGGGGAGGGGGTGCAATTTCATTGTTTTCCCTGGGCGCCATAATCCCTAGATACGCCACTGAATTCATATGCGAGTCGTTCGTAAAGTCATGTGTAACTTTACAAACAGCTTCATGAAACTAGCCCTTGGAATTAAATAGAGTTATTTTAACAGAGACTGCATGGATGTGGATTAATCGTCAATCGATGGTAATATATAAATCCGAATAGTTTGATTAGAACTTGAACATGCTTATCTCATTTTTAATAGCAATTTTATGAAGGAAGGAAAATACCTGAAATGATATTTGCTTTGACTTAAAGCATTTTGGTCATTTGTATGGTTCGTTTTGGTGTAAAGTAGGCTGTATCAAAACCTATGCAATTCTAAGAATGACTATTGCAACTTGTTATACTTAAGACCGCTATACACCGCACGACGCGACGGTCGGCGACAGAGGAAAATCGTTTTATATCATGATATAAGGGGCGTTACCCTCAAGTTTTGCTTATGGCGTCTTCCTTTCCATATTAATTAAAATATGAATTCCTTGTAATGTCATAGAAAATACAAATTCTTTCCAATGTCATATTAATTATAATTATGTGATCGTTCATAACGAACTGGAATTTTGTTTCGTATGTCTGTCTGTCTGAAATTGTGTTATGTTTACGTGGAATAAATAAATACTCAAATACTTGTTCGGTCTTCCATGACGGACTGTCCGCGACAAAATCGGCCGTCGTGAACTGTCGTGCGGTATAGGGCGGTCTTAAATAGTATAGAGTACCTTGTTTGCATGTGCCCCACCATGGGCCTAGATGAAAGGTACCATACATGTACCTACACCACTCCGCGATATCCAACCTCATTAACCAGATCTGCATGAAGTAAAGTGACATCACAACGATTAACGTCGTTGTATATACTGTGGCGACCGAAAACATCGTCACATCATTACAAATACGTTTATTGAAACGACGTTCAAACACGATGGAACGCAAAGCCAGCATAGTAAATGCATGCATTGCGTTAAAATGAATTCGTTTCAGGAAATGCGTTTGTAGCCGTTTGTAACGTGATGATGTTTTCGGTCGCCACTGTAGCTAGCACAAGGTTGATGTCCACATGTATTGAGCCATCAAATCAATATCCATGTTCAACGACATGTATATTTATATCAATACCTATAATTATCTGCATCCACATATTTAAATATCTTTATATCTATCTACAGATCCACCTCTAGTTATTACATATCTTCATAAATTCTCTATAACTACACCATCTACAGATCCACCTCTAGTTATTACATATCTTCATAAATTCTTTATAACTACACCATATACGCATCTTGATCTTAAACCAACTACATCTATAAGTTATCGGCTTACTCTCAACCGTCTGGCAATTGGGTATTGTCGGTAAAAAGAGTGACCCGACATTTCGTGAAAGCAGCCTCCTATATTTTCGAAAGGTCGAGAAAATCGGACTGTTTGGAATGGTGGTCATTGACATAAGACTAATGCTCGTAACAAAAAGTTAGTTTTAACAGTAAGCAAATCCATTTCCCCATACAACCCCATGTATATTTACAAACACATCTGTAAAATATATCAATCTACACGTATTCATTTATCAAAATTTATTTTTCTTCCTTTATGTATATGTTGTATATTGCAACACTCGAATAGCCTCAACTGGATGAGTACAATAATGACTTGAAGTCGTTTATTCTGAATGTCGATTGTTATTGTTTACCTAGCTGTAATGATATCTACAAATGGCTGAAGGAACACAATTATAAAAACTTTGATCCAATCGAACAAAACTCATCGGGGCTAGCAAAAAAGCTTTAAAAACAATTTCGAAGTAAATTTTAGGTGGTGGCTTGTTCTATATAATCACAAAACCCTTTACCTATTTCGTTCTCTGAATCTTCTTTAGCCATTAACTCTGTAACAAACAAACATAGACAACATACAGAAAAGAGAATTGTCGAAATCAAGATATGTTACAAAGTGTTGATTTACCGATAGAATGAAACAACATTTATGAAAAAGAAAAGACCAAAAAGACAATTATTAAAGATATGTCATTTATCCATGCGAACTGAGCCCTCAATATCATTGATGTAGAACACAATAGTATTACACCCATCTTTCGGGGCCATGTACTAAATAAAAGGAACATTCCTTTTAATTATTAAGAAAATAAACGCCCATCTTTCCGAAGTCATGTGCTGAGAAAAGGGTACATTATTTTAAATGATTAACAGATAAACGAAACACTAACTTCAAATAAAACCAGAGGAGAAAAAGAAAGAAAATGGTAAAAAGAAAAGATGAACAAGAACAAGTATGTAAGAAAACAGAAATATGGGACTCGAAGTTACAGTTGACACAGATAGGCAAAAGAGAAAAAAAGAAAAAGAAAGAACTTTCTAAATCCATAAGATAGAAAGTAAATCTGTTGAAGAGTGGTCAGGGACCTATCCGAAATTGGATTGGAATTTCAGATTATCACATTTGTCCTGGATTACAATTTATCGCAATCTTAGGAATTTAGAGGGAAGAGAAGACTAGAAGTTCCAAGCAAATCTTAATTTACTATGATCTCCGTAAATACAAAGGAAATGGAACAAACCATTATATTTAGCTTACCAAGAAAATGTCTGTAACCCTTAAATACATTGCTTGAATTGTGACACATATTAAAAATCACAGTATTGCTAGTTTGGGATTTGGGGCAGGTACTACATACAAGTTCTTGCACTGAAAACAACTCTATCCCCTAACCTGTTAGTGTTATCCCTTATACGACAATCCTATTTTCACCACATACAAACTTACCTCCGGCCTCCTTTTCCCAGTTTTCTTCATCAACAAAAGTATCTGTATAAGTAGAGAGGGAGGTTTAAAGTGTGATTAACTTAACTACATGCGTTTCTATTCCTGAAGAATCAATTTGCCCCTCCGTCTTGAAACTGCTCGTATTATTTAAAGCTCATTTCACATAGTGCCTTGCCTTGCCTTGCCTTGCCTTCAGCCTATTTCGCTCCACTGCAGAAGGAAGGCTTCTTCACCAATTCTCCATTTCATCCTATCTTGAGCTGTCCTTTGCCAAGCAATGCCACAGTGTGCTGTTAAATCATCCCTCCATCTTCTATTCTGTCTCCCCCTTCTTCTTGTGTAGTTTCTTGGTGTCCAGTCTTAAGGCATAGTCACACCTTGACGATTTAGCCAACGTATGCCTGACGTATCAAATTAGGGGTAAAACGCTGGCATACGCTGAACTTTGATTTTTTCCGATTTGCACTTTTGGACGTATACATAGCGTGCTCATAGCGAGTTGGACCTACACATAACGTATAAATTATATGGAACGTTTCGATAAGTTATAGATAACTTATACCAACCAATGCTTGTCGTGTTGCCGACGTTCACAACTTATGCCCAACGATACTCTAACTTACCCATAGCGTAGGGTAGCGTATCGCCGACGATAACTTGTTGCAGCCATTAAAATACAAAAACTCGATCACAAACTAAAATGTCTCCTCCCACCAAGAGTAAAACAAAATATAATCTGAGAAATAGCAAAACTCCTGTGTCTTCCTAGATTAAAACTAATAGATATAAGAATAGTTTTTATCCGTGGTGTTTTTATAATTTACAATAAGTGCAATATTGTGTACGGTATGCTTTCCACTATCCTATATTTCTTTTGTATCTTCCAATTTCCCCCTTTTCAATTCTCCCTCACCCGCTCTTTTTTCCAAACTTTCGTTTCTCTGACATTTTTGTTGTCATTACTTTCTTGCGAAAGCAGTTCTGTGTAACGATAATAAGAATGATGTTAATTCATATGTTGAATTTGATTCATTTGTTAACTGATTGGTTATACAAATGTACTTTGATGGTTAGCTTTGATCACGTGTCTTGCAAGCGTTTAGATAGTACCCAAAATGTGCATATAATAATAATAATAATAATAATAATAATAATAATAATAATAATAATAATAATAATAATAATAATAATAATAATAATAATAATAATAATAATAATAATAATAATAATAATAATTATACTACTACTACTACTACTACTACTACTACTACTACTACTACTACTACTACTGATAATTATACTACTGCTACTACTACTACTACTACTACTACTACTACTACTACTACTACTACTAATAATAATGCGTTGCTTTTATATAGTGAATTTCACGTCACGATTATTTTACCATTATTATTATCAAAAAAACCGTGCAATATTTATAATTCTCCTCTTTCTTCTGTTACTTTTTTCTTTATCCCCTCCCTCCTGTTACTACACTTTATGTTCCTGTTGCTCTCCCCTTCTTCCTCTTTTTATTTTTCCCTTTCCCCTTCCATCCAATTTGTCTATTCCAATTTTCTCTCCTGTTCTTTTTGGTATTAATATTCCTTGCACATTATTTGTGCATATGTTTGCTTGTTTATGTGTGTTTGTTTGTGTGTGTGTTTGAGTGTGTGTTTGTATGTGTTTGTGTGTGTGTTTGTTTGTATGTGTTTGTGTGTTTGTGTGTGTATTTGCGTGTGTATTTTGTTTGTGTATGTTTGTGTGTTTGTGTGTGTGCGTGTTTCTGTGTGTGTGCGCGATTGTATGTATGCGTGTTTGTGAGTGTTTGTTTATGCGTGTGTGTTTGTGCATGTTTGTATGTGTTTGTGTGTTTGTGTGTGTGCGTGTTTCTGTGTGTGTGCGCGATTGTATGTATGCGTGTGTGTGTGTGTTTATGTATGTGTGTGTTTCTGTTTGTGTGTATGTGTGTGTTTATGTATGTGTGTGTTTCTGTGTTTCTCTCTCTTTCTCTCTCTCTCTCTGTTTGTGTGTGATTTCCACATATTTATTTTTCACCGGAAACCATCCCTGTTCGAGGTAATTGTTTAAAATTGTAGAATTATTTACTGTAGATTACATATGCTAAAGTTTCACGAAGAATGTCTGTATTTACATTGATTTGAATCATACCTGTTTAAAAATTAATTTACTATATTGATCTATACCTGAGATTTTTGTGTTTACACTGTTTACATATTTATTTCTTAACACCCCAAGTTATTTCCAACTTTGTTTTTTTAGCTGAAACTTTCCTTTTTTGATATTTTTATTTTCATTTTTTATGTCTGTCACTTTTTTCCACCTGTGTTAATTATTCATATGTATACGAGACTATGGTGTAAATTATGTGTATTTTTCTCATACCAATGGTTGTAATTGCCATACTTTGTAACTCTTTGGGTTGCAATTTTGTGAATAAATAAATAAATGAATAAATAAATGAATAAATAAATAAATAAGTAAATAAATAAATAAATAAATAAGTAAATAAATAAATAAATAAATAAATAAATACAATAAAATAAAAATAAATAAATGATGATAAATAAATAAATGAAATATAAAAAGGCTACGCTCCACCATTCAAATCATAACCGCACTAGACTCGCAGTACAAACACACTCTACCAACATCTCCGTCATGCTGAAAAAAAAAATCGATGAACCCTGCCTAGACATTATCGTGACGTATTTCGACTTATGAGCAACTTACAAATAACGCGTGTGGACGTATGTAAACGACAGCATAACCTACCTACAACGTATGGCCGCGTATGCGGGACGTATGATCATACGCTGGCATACGTCGAAAAATTTTGTGCCTGCCACAAATTTTTTTCGACGAACTCGTCGTACTACGACGTATACCAGCGTCCTTCAGCGTACACATAACTTATACAGACCTTACCCATAACTTATTCAACGTATGGCAATGTATTCGCAAAATTTTTCATACGTCGGCATACGCTGGCTAAATCTTCGAAGTATGCCCAGCGTGCTTCAGCGTGCACATAACTTACACAAAACTTACCCATAACTTATTCAACGTATGACGACGTATTCGCCAAATTTGTCATACGTCGGCATACGTTGGCTAAATTGTCAAGGTGTGACTATGCCCTTAATTTGTTTGTCCACCTCCATTTCTTCGATTTTATTGCTGTAACAATGTCTTGTGCCCCTGTTTTTAGTCTGATATTTGTATTTGTCACTCTGTCTTTCCTTGTGATGCCCAGCATTATTCTTTCCATTGCCCTTTCGGATACCCTCAGTCTTTGCTCCAGACGCTTGGTTGTGGTCCATGTTTCGGCCCCATAAGAGAGGACAGGTATGATGCATTGGTTGAATACCTGTCTTTTTAGGGAGATTGGAATCGTCTTATCCCGAAAGATATAGCCTAGTGATCCAAACTTCACCCAGCTTAGCTGAATTCGTCGTTTGATCTCTTCAGATGTTTCAGTGTTAAACGTAATTTTCTTCCCTAGATATATGTAGTGATCCACAATTTCTACGTCATTTCCTAGCACTGTGATTTTGAAATTATTGTTATTGTTTGACATGACTTTTGTCATATAGTGCCTATATACTTCTTATGACAGAAATAACTGCGATAAAATTCATGCGTTCTACGACAGAAAATGCTGTTCAAGACTCTTGTGTTGGCGTGTTAAGATGTTTACAATGTTTTAAGCCTATATGATTTGGGGTGCATCTCAGGGCCTGAGAATCGTAAACGAATTCTTATAATAGCCCAGTAAAGACTGCTACGTTTAACCCACTGCAGTTTTCTTAATTTGGCGCACAGCCGAGCGAATTTCATACGACCTTTGTAGGAATACTTTGACATTCGATTGCAAGTTTTCAACAACTTTGAAATATTTCCACACGACAATCGTACAACATCGTATCTTTGCAAATCATAGGTGACTATCACCTCTTTCACAACTTCAAAAAAAAAAAAAACTCTAACACAACAAAAATCTTAAAATAGATTTGTTTAGAATTTACCTTCTTCATGCATTGAGAGAACTGTGGCGATGGATGCAACAAGCAGACATAGTACGAACGTCTTCATGATGAATTGTGAAAGGCTAAGTGAAATAAAAAAATAATATTAGAAATGTTATATTTACATAACAACAAATAATAAATAATCCGATCGCAACTCTTATACATTGTTATACACGTTCGAAACGTGGAGCTCATTTTCGTTTGTTTGGCACATGACCGGTATAGCTTTCTGTGTGAGTTGATTAAAGGGATTACTCCATCAAGTATCAAGTATCAAGTATCAATACTTATGGAAATTTACGGACGTTTGGTAACCTTATAATGACATTTAAATACGTTTAACACTGATTCCCGGTTTGGCAGATGATGAAAGCTGATAAATACATCAACAAAATTTAACACTCTATTTTGGAAATTTTTCGAAATTCATCACTGTGTTTCCTCACGTTCTCATAATAATGTCATTTTTCTTTCCTTCAGACAACTTTAATTTGATTATCGTGCTACAACATATTTGTTTTAATTATGCCAATACATCAAACCGACACATGAATTATTCAGACATTAAGGCACTGTGTACTCTACAGTTACAGTTAGTGAGAAAAGTTGTATGATATAAATTAAGTTTTGGGTACTTATACTGGTACTTATACTAATACCTATCAAACCCAAATGGTTTTTCTAAATAAAGCAGAATCATTGCACAAGACCATGTGAGGATATTGGACAGTAGTGGCGCCGACGTTA
>JZLH01S0100874.1:31378-50408 GCA_001188425.1 Eucidaris tribuloides
ATGGGCGTAAATCCGGTCCAAGGAGTGGGGGATGATCGATGAAATTTCCAAATTTTGGGGACACCCCGAAATCAAGGGCTACTACTTAAAAAAGGGGACACTTATACACAACGTGCAAAATAATTCAATTCAATTCAATTTCAATTTATTTTTCATATTTCTCAAATGAATGACATATGTAACAATATAACAAGCATACAATGATATCAAATAAAAAATTAGAATAAATGACGATACATGTAATTCACAAAACTGACAAATTAACTAATTTCATAATCTATATCGTAAAGGCAAGCAAATTCATGAGAAATATGATGGAACCTGCATAAAAGAAGACTTGTACAGCAGTAGGATCCGAAAACAGGTACGATAATTGCCATGTATGGAGAATTTAAAAATCAATGTATTGTAAACAGAAAAAACAGTGAGAAGAGAAAAAAATAAAACAATAAACGAAAACAAAAACAGACAAATATAGAATAATCAAGAACTACCACATTGATGTATCTTGTGTTATGGGTTGGGATTATCATAAGACTCTTTTTTTTAAATTGTGAGTCAACAATGTAAACACATCAAACAAATAAAATACTATGTCTAAACATTGGCATATAGCTATTATTGTGATTACATTTTAGACCTTTACGTGATGTGTTTCTCGATCTCGCGCTTTGTTTATATGCAGTAAATACTAAAGCATTAAATTTTGTTGTTGGGTTTTCATGGCCTATCAATGTGCGAGCGAGCGAAACGAGCGAGAATTTTTTTTTTAGGACATGTGAGACTGCATGGTGTTCAATAACATCTTACCATCTTACAAAAGGGGAAAACGTTTCTGACATGTCTCAAATTCAGAGACTGAGAGACCTTCAAACATAATATATCAAATATTAATGCGAGTGAGCGTAGCCAGCGAGCCTTAAGGCCCTGTCACGCTATAGCGTTTAAAGCCAACGTGTGCCCAACGTGTTCGAAAATTCGTGTGAACGTTCGTGCACGTTGTCAGTCGTTGGTAACACTTTTGACATGCGTTTTATTCGTTAGCTGTTCGTCCGAGGGTCGTCGGGGTTCGCTGAAGAGCGATGGTGCCATTTTTTTTATATTTTGGACATGTTCAAAATTTTGAGCGTGCAGCAACGTGCTGACCGGTACGCCATGTAAACGTTGAGTATTCGCTGTTTGAACGTCCCGCACGTTGGGTATTCGTTTCTTAATCGTCCACCGTTCGTCCATAACACGCACACTCCATCTGATGCGTTGCTATAACGTATGCTCAACGCACACAACCTCACATACCGTGAGTGTTGCGGCACAAATTGTCGCCGCGTCACAAATTGTCGCCGGCGACAATTTGTGACGATTTGTAAAAAACCTGACGGCACAAATTGTCGCCGGCGACAATTTGTGCCCGGAGTTGACGGCACAAATTGTCGCCAACCATAATCAAAGCATGTTGCGTATAAATTAAATTGTTTGTGGGTATATTGGTAATGTGTGTGTGCTTGTGTGTGTTAGCATGTGTCTGTTTGTGTATCTGTTTGTTTTGTTTTGTCTGATTGTGTGTTTTCTTGTCTGTGTGTCTCTATATGTGTATGTCTGTGTGTCTATGTGTCTGTTGTGTATCTGTTGTTGTTGTCTGATTGTGTGTTCTGTCTGTGTGTTGTCTGTGTGTCTCTATATGTGTATGTCTGTGTGCATGTGTCTATTGTGCGTCTGTATGTGTCTGTGTGCGTGTCTGCATGTGTCTGTTCTGTTTGTGTTTGTTTGTGTGTATGTTTGTATGTGTGTGTCTGTGTGTATCGGTGTGTCTATGTGTCGATCTGTGTCTGTATATATGTGTGTGTGTGTCTGTTAGTCTGTGTGTGTGTCTGTATGTGTCTGTTTGTGCATCTGTATGTGTCTGTGTGCGTATCTATGTGTCTGTATGTGTCTTGTCTGTATGGGTCTGTTGTCTGTTTGTGTGTATGTGTGTTTGTATGTGTGTGTCTGTGTGTCTATGTGTCTGTGTGTCTGTCTGTGTGTCTGATTGTGTGTATGCCTGTGTTTGTATGTGCTTCTGTATGTGTCTGTGTGTCGATGTGTCTGGATGTGTCTAGTCTGTATGTGTCTGTTGTCTGTTTCTGTGTCTGTATGTTGTGTGTTTGTCTGTATGCGTCTGTGTGTTTGTGTGTGTCTGTATATTTCTGTTTGTCTGTAGGTGTCTGTGTGTGTCTGTGTCTGTGTCGTATCTCTTATGTTTGTGTGTATGTATGTATGTTTGTCTATGTGTCTGTAGTGTCTGTATGTTGGGTGTTTATCTGTATGCGTCTGTGTGTCTGTCTGTATGTCTGTGTGTTTGTGTGTGTCTGTATATTTATGTTTGTCTGTAAGTCTCTCTGTGTGTCTGTGTGACTGTGTGTATCTCTTCTGTTTGTGTGTATGTTTGTCTATGTGTCTGTGTATCTGTATGCGTGTGTTTGTCTGTGTGTGAGTCTGTGTGTGTATGTTTGTGTGTCTGCATGTTTGTGTGTCTGCATGTTTGTTTGTGTGTCTAATTGTGTGTCTGTTTGTGTATGTTTGTCTGTGAGTGTATGTGTCGTGTGTCTGTATATATTTGTGTGTCTGTATGGTTTGCGTCTGTGTGTCCACATGTGTGTCTGAATGCCTGTGTTTGTGTGAGTCTGTGTGTCTCTTTGTTTGTATGTGTGTTTGTCCATGTGCTTGTGTGTGGCTGTGTGTGTCTGTATGTGTGTCTGTGTGTCTATGTGTCTGTGTGTCTATATGTCAGTGTGTGTCTGTGTGTCTGTATGTGTCTGTGTGTCTCAGGGGACACATGTGTGAATGTGTTTGTGTGCATTTGTGTGCGTCACTGTGTGTGTCTTAATGTTTTGTGGCTTAATGTTTTAGTGTGTTTGTGTATGTCTGTCTGTATGTGTCTGTTTTATGTGTATGTCTTTGTGTTTGTGTGTTTGTGTGTCTGTGTGTCTGCCTGACATTCACAACCACACGCAAGCTTACACAGACACAGGCATCCAAATACACACCATACACTTGTACATCCTCTTTCTGACACCACATCAACTATCAATTCACACACACATGCACAAAAACAGACAAACACAGCCATTCACATACATACAAGCACACGCAAACATACATATACGCAGATACACAGAGACGCACACATACACACATATTCATGTGCAAAGACAAACACAGAGACACATACAGACACACAGGCACATATATGTACATAGACGCATACATGCACACACACAGACACACACACAGATACACAAACACAATATGCACAATAACGCATAAACCCAAACCCACGCACTACGAACTCAAAGATACATAGAAGCACACACCGACACACACACACAGAAACACATAGACAAAGACAAACACATACAGACACAAAAACAGATACACAGGCAAATAAAAAGACACATACAGACACATATAGACACATATAGACACATAAATAGACACAGAGACAAACACGGGCACACACACAGATGCATACACACATACAGACACACAGACTCATACAGTCACACAGATACAAACAGACACACAATTAGACACACAGACAAACACGCAGACACAGAACATACACATACAGACAGACACACACCGACACACAGCCACATATAGATACATACAGACACACAGACTCACACACAGACAAACACACAGACACTTACAGACACACAAACAGAACAGATACATACATACACACAAACAAACACACACAGACACTAACAGACAAATAAAAGATACAGAGACACAAAAACATAGACAAACACACACAGACACACTTACATCAACAGACACACAGACCCATAGACAAACACACAACACAGAGACACACAAACAGACAACAGACACATATAGACACATAGACACACACAGACATATACAGACACACGAACAGACACATTCAGACACACACAAACACATATACATACAGACACACAGACACATACAGACACACGAACAGACACACTTACACACAGGAGGAGCAAATGCAGAATAGCATATTAGATCAGCTACTCCAGTTAGTTAAAAGATTCCAGTAATGGCTCTGTAGCCAGTATTTGGGCCTGGATAACTTTGTAGGTCTTATTTCTTTAATGCTAAAGTTTAAAGATAACATGTGAGGGTGTATAGAGTGATTTATAATTGCTTCTTTCAGATGTATCAAGAGACTTCAGTCACCTATAGTAACCTTTTCCAACTTTAGAAGTTATGGTTCTTATCATGTGCAAGGTTATAATCTATGCTCAACTTAAAAATCACCAATATTTTCTTGTCAGCTAGAGATCAATTATTCAGGCAGGCAATTGGAACTCATTGAATAGAAATTTTGCACAGCCATTCCAGTAGGTTGGCTTTCGGACCTAGAAATATGTGTATTACGTAGTGAAAACTGAATTCCTGCTGATCAAAGCTTACTAGGCCGGTCAAAATGTTAAAACAGTACAGTTTCACAATTGCTAAGCTATCATTGCCTCACTTGACTCACTTTCAAATAATTTATCATTTATATTGATCCCAAATTTTGAGAACTACATTTCATGTAACTTTGTTTAGTTGGATCAGACAAATCAGAGCGACAACGGTTTGGTGTGCAAATAAAAAGCACAGCCTTTAAACATCACTATCTCCCACATACAGCTTCATATACCGTAGGGGTGTTTTGAAGTTGTCAAACACCCCCAATTTGCAGAAGGTGGTATTAACACCCCCAAACACCCCCCTTTTTTTTTAAAGAAAAGGGGTGTTTTCAACCCCTTTTAACCGTTACAGATGTAATATAGGCCTATGGTTCAGGGTAATAAGAACAGCGCAATTTTCAAAATGTTGGCTACGATGGGATATGATTTGGTCAGGAAAATTTTTGACTACTTTTGTTTGTTTGTTTTTTTGATCTGCAATTTGCCTGTGTATATGGACATCATTTGGCAGTGAAAATTCCCGTCGACCCCCCCCCCCCCAGACCCCCCCCCGGCCCCCCCCCCCCCAAATACACACTTTTGGCTTCTCGCTTTGTGGTTTGGCCGTGAACAGACTTGATTTGGCCGCGGGTGAACATCCCCTTTCAAAAATCCTGGCTGCGCCTATGGCTCCATATTGCATATTCATATGTGGTTGCCATGGCAACATTAGCTACATTATAGCTACGGTTACCATGACAACAGGATATTCTAAAACTTTCAGTTTCATGATAAAAACATGAATGGTTTTGATCACTTGGTTTTGCGACAATACAAGGACTCCATTATACACAGCCTTAACACATGTAGTCTATGGAAATACGTGCACATTACATATGTACTGGCAAAAATCTTCCCATAGTAACTACGACGTTGTCAAGTTTGTGGCTTAATAACTTTTGATTAAAAACAGAAATCAACTTCTAATTTTCACAACATGTTGGTCATATATTTGGGCAAATTCTGAGAAAGTATAGCATCAATTTGTGTATGACTTTCTGATTTATGAGAAAATATGCATTTTTGATATTTTCGATTTTGGGGAAAAAATGTCACTACAAGTTTTTTTTTACCCAAAATCATCATGAAAATCAACCTGAAACCTATTAAGTGTGGTATCAAATTGTCGGAAATTTAATTTTCTTCAAAATGACACCTCATTTATGGAAATTGGATATTTCAAACAAATTTTATCCTAAAAAAAATAAAATTTCATCAAAAGGGCGGCCATTTTGGACGCCATCTTGGATTTGGAGGTGTTCGCAACAAATTTTTTGAGGTAGACCTCTTGAATATTGTTTGATATGCTTTAAGCTTGAAAATAAACATGGTCTACTTAGTGTGTACAGACGGTGAAACGAACTCAAAAACTAAGCCACTTTTTGGGGTTCGGCCCTCCGGTTATACATACAAAACACAAGTTTATAATTTCCGACATCACATCCATCTCAATCGTTTATTGTTATTTCATTTTTTTATGTTCTTTCCATCAAAACCCCCCTGTATGTATGATTATCTGGAAATGCATCCTTGGTTATCATAATATTAGCATTTATCAGCATGTATTTGGATTTGTAAATAAAGTTAATCAAAATCAGAGGAGAAAATGTGTTTATTTTCTTTAATAAATGATATTGGTAATAGGATATGAACATTCTGACGGGTGGAATAAGTGGGATGAATAGCAAGCATAATTGCTTATAGAAATATGTCACAAAAGCAAAGGGGTCGATCCTGGAGGGCAGTTTCCCCATGAAAATATTGGGGGTAAACAAACCGCCCCCTCGACCATAAGTTTGAAATCTAAAATAAAATATTGCACAATTTTCAAAAAGGCTGTGCAAGGCAATACCAAACCATTAACCCTAAAAAGCCACTTCCACAATTTTTGACGAAATTTCATCAAACTTGGTGACTTTTCCTAAAATTTTATGGCGAACATTTTGGTGTATATTTTAGGGTTAGCCATGATATCGTGTGCCATGGCAACCACATTTTGAAGGTCATGTGTGTCATTTTTTGATGTTTCATTGTTTTTTCACTGCACAAAAGAGTTACTGTCACTTGTATTTCACTTCTTTTGGCTCATGTATGACATGAAACTTATGTTTCGTCTTTTAAGAACATATTCAATAAATTTCTTTTGTTTTTCTTTGTTTTTGGCGCTAAAACAATAAAAACAATAAAAAAATATTGAAACTTCATTTGTCTTATTATTTTCCATGTTTTATTACTATATTATTCAAGATTTGATGTCTAAAAGTGTAATTCCATCAAAGAGATGTACCAGAATGAACACAAAAATCATTTATCCATGTTATTTTAACTTTGTGGCACAACCAACAGTGCACAGTACCCTCCCTACTCAAAAGTATTGCAACATACACTATAACGCATACATTTTACGTTGAAGAGGTCTTTTTAAAATGATGTCCTAATTACGTTTATGATTGGAAAATAACAAATTATTTGAAAAAAACATCAATGAATATTCTTTCTCGTTTCTTCTCCAAGTCGGAAAGATTATTAAATGCAGGCGCACCCACGACAGAGGGGCTGGAATATGAAATTTTGCATTTTTTCACCTCCCTATAGGGGTGGGGTGTTAATTCACACTAGCATCGTAATTCGGTTTCATATTACCAATAAAGCGGTTTTGATGGTTTGGAAAGACTTCCAGCAAACCAAAAATATCAATATGTTCCTCTAAAGGGGTCTCAGAAAGAAGACCACACCCCTCGAAGACGAAAGTGACCTCCCATCTTCATAAGACAGTGACAAGGAGAATAAGGCTACTATTTAAAGATGATGGCTTTCTCTTCGCATCATTATATCCAATAAGATAATTCTCATTCTCATTTTAAGATGCTGACAATAATAAACTGCCTTTAAAATTGCGAAAGAATAAGAAATTATAACTTGAAGAGGTCTTGTTTAAAATAAGGGGCGTTTGCTCCTTGCCACTGTCTTATTAGATAGGAAGTCACTATCGTCTTCGAGGGGCGTGGTCTTCTTTCTGAGACCCCTTTAGAGGAACATATTCACATTTTTTGTTTGCTGGAAGTCTTTCCAAACTATTAAAACCGTTTTATTGGTAATATGAGACCGAATTACGATGCTAGTGTGAATTAAGACCCCACCCCTATAGGGAGGCGAAAAAATGCAAAATTTTATGTTTCAGCCCCTCTGTCGTGGGCGCGCCTGCATTTGATGATCTTTCCGCCTTGGAGAAGAAACGAGAAAGAATATTCATTGATGTCTTTTCAAATAATTTGTTATTTTCCAATCATAAACGTAATTAGGACATCATTTTAGAAAGACGTAAAATGCGTTATAGTGTATGTTGCAATACTTTTGAGTAGGGAGGGTAATACGTGCGTATACGCACTACATTAGCACTGCATGTATGGTAACACAAAATATGAACCCCAAACAGGCAAAGTTTACTCAAAATACTTATTTTCAACCTTAAAATATGTTATCTTGTATGATTACTGACAAATTAATCAATTGTAAATGCATTCATGTGATATTAAAGACGAAAACTTAGAAATATCCAACAAAGTCCCTTTTTTCTATGTATTTCATTATATTATGGTAAATAGCGCCCCCATGTGGTGACCTTGAGAAATTTTGATGATTGCTTTTCGTAGAGTTTTAATTGTTCTATATGTGTGCCAAATTTGAGAGTGATTGGTCCAACAATAAAGATTTTAGAGAGGGGGGGGGGGGCACAATGTGCCCCCCTTGGGCCACGGAGAACCAAAAATAGCTTGGGCTTTTTAGGGTTAAACTTAAAAATACTACCAAACGTACACAAGTTTCAAAGTTGCGGCGCGACAAAAACATGGCATTTTGCTTACTTTTGCCCCTGCACAAAAAATTATCGACATGTATATACCAAAAACAAATTAGCATCCCTAATAAACAAAGCAATTCGTTCAACACTGCAAATACACTCGTCTAAAATTCAAATACAAATTATTCAGATTTATAAAACGGCCTGCAAGAGTAGAACTTTCTCTATAGGCGGTAAAAAGTTTGAATTTCAGTTCATTATTATTAATAGTTCTGGCGTCGTGAAGAGATCTTAGTTTCCTCAGAAAGTTTATGTTGAGACTTTGAAACGAGATCGTCACACTGATCCACACCCATGAATACTTGTTATCAGTAGCAGTAGCCAAGTATTTGGATGTTTCTTGAATTTCTAGATTTTCTTCTTTTATTTGAATCAACTGTTTTCCTTTTGTTTCGAAGTTTTAAAATGGAAAATACATGTCATTCAATTCAAGAACAATTTGTTTACACCAATCTAAATATTCATCAGTGGTTTTTTTTTGGCACTCCGATAATTTTCTTTATCATCAAACATGAGACCACTAGTAGCTGTGTCATCGGCGTGTTCCATAATTTTCACGTCGGCAGTTCAAATCATTGCCCGGATTTCAGTCCGAAAGTAAGAATCATGTAGAATACTGCACTAGTTATTTAGGTTTTACTTTACTGTAATCGAAAAGATGAATATGGCCCTTATATTTTGGCATGAATATAAAGTACATGCATACATGTAGAACAAAGCAGAATTTATTCTACAACTTGACACCCAAACGCTCTGAAGCAGGAGCGGAGATTTCATGTGACGAATGGGGGGGGGGGGGGGAAAAACCCGAAAGGCGAAATAAAAATACCTGCGCGAGGTAAAAAAAAAGAACACACACCCAGGATACATATTTTCGTTAAAAAGTGGAAAGTGTGACTGTAAAATCACCCTCCCCCACAAAAATAAAGTTTAATGATATATTTCAATGATATTTTTTATTAGTTTCGCAGATAACAAAAGCTATTACAAAATGGTAACAAAATAAGAAAAAAATATATAATTTTTTGGAAAATCGCGGGGACGACCCCCCCCCCCTCAGAAAAAATTCGAGAGAGGGACACGTCCCCGTCCTCCAGCCCCCCGATCGCCACGCATGCTTTGAAGTAAAGCTTCTTTTTTCTCTTAAAGGCATCGTATAACAATATTTCCATTTAACAGGATATGAGCTACATGATTCCCCATGCTACTATCTTCTTTGATAAGATCTAAAATGAAGTCCTTAAAGAATTGCATTTCAAAATGATCATTAAGTGCTTTTAAAAAAGTAAAAATTATTGAGATACCATTGCAGTTTTCCCCCATAAACTGCTGTGTTGCAGAATTTTCATCGGCCGAGAATAATTCATGTGCCAATGTTTTTATGTACATATTTTACAAATGACAGCATAACTGTCTGAACTTTTGTGTTCTAGAGTGTTTATCTGTCCATTCAAGCACTTATCACATGTGTCAGATAGCGAAATTTGACAATTTTTTAAAGGTCTTCCACAATCTCATATAGTGTCTATAAATTGTATTGTTCGTTTCCTTGTAAAAATGCTCAACTAATTTGGATTCGCGTACGTTCCTGTTTATCTACGCTCTCACATCAAAGACCCGATTTGAAGATCTCTTCCTCAGCAGCTTATGGAACGCGCTGCGAAAATGTGGGTTTCGTCTGGCATAAACGATCGGATTCACTGTTCCATTTATGAGGATTAGTACGATTTGAATAAGTGTAAATGTATTTAAAACCTTAGACTCCATGAAGAAGTGTTGCAAAATGGTAAGCACCATCAAGGATAACCAACAAATGATGAAACACGTTACGATGATGCTAACTGCCTTGGTTGCCTTGGTTTCAATGCGGACACCAATATTCATATTTGGTCGATCACGTTCATCCCTCCGTAATTGAATTCTTTCTGCGTTCATGAACTCGCGTTTTTTGATTAGAATTAAGATGCGCAAGTTGAGAACGGAGACGAGGACTATGCCCACTAACCCCAACAGTAACGTTGCTAGTGAATTCTCGAATAAAAATTCGGATAAGTTGCAAACTCGTCGTTCTTCAGATCCATAGGGATAATATGCAAACATTATGAGAAAACTTAGAATCCATACCACCAAGGTAGTTATTACTGCATTTCTTTTGGTGGCTAACTTGCGGTGACAAAATGGTACAGCCACCGAACAATATCTCTCGATCGTTAAGATGTTTAGGTGTAAGAATGACGATATGACACAAACAGAACTAGGTATCAGAAAGATGAATCGATTTCTTGCCAAGCAGGTAAGGTCATTTTGCACAGCAAACAGATATGTTTCGGGAATAAAGCTAATAATGGGATATGTCACATCAGCTAGCGACAACGCTGCGATCAAGAAGTATGTCGGTCGACGAAGTTTCTTTTCCCTGTAAACGGCGAACAGGACAAGAAAGTTGCCAGAGACGTTCAGAAACCAGAGAGGAAGGGATATTACAAGGAACGCCGCCAGGAAATACGGATGCACTAAATCATTGGAGATGTTCGGAGACGATGCTTGTTCTGGCAAAGTTTGGTTCGTCATGATACCTTAACTAAACGGATTTGGTTATGAGCAGTTATTTGTGTAATTAGCAGTTCCCACTTCAGTTTCTTTCGAACTTTAAGAGCATGAGGCTCGACCATCACCAGATTCTTATTCTCAACGTTTTGATGAAGATTTTACCACCATCTACCGAGTTTGGCAAATCGCACGGATGATCAAACAGTATTATATTACCCCCAAAGCAATGCACCGAAGCAGAAGGCAGAATAATGTTAAGGGGATATTACAATACGTCCATATAGTCGCTGCTGCAATACTGGTAAAATAAAATTCACATTCCAGCCAAAATATAAGCCTATGTTGCGATAAATCTCTCGAAAACTACGAGTCTGTCCGTGTTTCTGGTTCTACATGTATTACAGTACAACTGAAGAACCCAATGACCGTGCACTTACATTGGAACAGAGTTGCTTAATTATTTAAAAAAAAATGATTTTAATATCATCCATAAATTTTAAAACATGCGCTGCTGCTGTTCACAGGATTTTTCGATACATGAATGCCGATAGTTGTTACGCATGGATTGATCGCAATAACGTGATTGGATCGATAACAGCCATTTGATTCATGTTTTATACATCATATTCATGACAGATAACGTTGCATTGGGAAGTGATCCTTGGAACACGAGATTCAAATAAATATAATGCAATCTTCTCAGATTAATAATGATGTATTGCCATGGGTTTTACGTGCTCATCCGTAAAGAAAAAATTCATTATTATTTCACGATTGGTAATTTGTACGTTGTAGGGCAATTGTAGTCTTGATCCCCGCCGTCAATATTGATTTGATTTTCAGGATTTCAGGTGATGGGATGATATTCTAAAGACAAACGTTGAGGGTGATACCTTATTAGGGAGCGGTTTTTTTTTTTTTTTTTTGAAATTCCTAAACTGATATAATCATTTGTTTTGTTTCATACACAGACACAACCGGATTTTACACTGAAAGCCTCAGACTGTGGAGTATATTGGCAAGCTGGAATTATTTAGAATACACAGACAAAACGAAAAAGATCATTCTTTGGAGATTTTGGAATGAAACGAAAATATGCCCCAATTTGAAATTAGGGAGGTGCGTGAAAAAGTGCAACAATTGGCTCTCTGAAGTAGACTGTAAAAACAGTATTGGTGAGTAAATAAACACATTCATGCTATCATATTCATGACAGATAACGCTGCAATGGGAAAGTGATCAAATAAAAAATATTGATAAATGATTATATCAACTAAAAAAAAAAATCATTTATTACTTATTCAGTAAAAATCCTACCTAGCCCATGCTTTTGAGCACATGCTTTTGAGCAAAATGTAATTCCCTTGATCAGCGTATAGTGTCACGTCTAATTTCATTCTCCGATGAATGCATATTGATCTTAAAGGGAGAAGGAGCCAGCAACTAACAGGCATAAGTTCAGAAAAAAAATTGAGTTCTTGCCAACCAATCAGATTTGGAGCTGACCATGCGTGACCGATGCATGCCACCCGACGTGTGTGAGTCGCGCTGTGGTAATGTATGCACTGTTTGAATCGATAAGCTCCTCCCCCTATAGCTGTTTCTGCCAGTTTATCCCGGAGTAAAACTTGAAAAGACGTAAAATAAACACAAATTAACCAATTTATAGGGCCTTGCTGAGGGTGAATATCACACAGTACCCCTTATTTAGGCCGTCTTTATCACCATGTACCATAATTCTCACAATACTCACGATGTCATTTTTTTTCATAACTTATGCCTGTTAGTTGCTGGCTCCTTCTCCCTTTAACCCGAAAAGAACAAGAGCGTTTCCTGTTTCGCAATGTAGTGAATACACATATTGTGTACCACATGTTTTTTTTTTTTTTGTCTTGTCAAGTTTCAAGTGGTTTATGTGTATACAGGGGAAACTTTCCCTCATGGGCATATTGTAATGAAAATAATGTAATTGATTTCTTCAGCGGAATAGCACGTGTGTTAGTTCATGTACTTTAACGTATTGGCACTCATTTGCAAGATGGATCAGAGTAGCATGAAATTTCATAACCTAATAAAAAAAATGTTGGTTACAATTTTTTACTGCCATTTCTATTTTTATTTCTTTCTTAACCGAAAAAGTAGACACAAGTAACTTGCAGAAGTCATGTGTGATGTCACTTGTGAAATTGACAGCCTGACGAAATTTATCACAAAATGTTAAACAAGATGAATATCCAAGTGTTTACCTTTTTCTGTTAAGAACTAAAAAAATACAAACTGGTACTAAAAACCCTGAGATATAATCGACATATTTTATTATCTATTGTTTTGGTTAAAAAACTTAGATCGTCGACGGGTTGGTTCTTATAAAAAAAAAAACACCCGCAACGCCAGCATGCGCAAAGCATTGTGGTAATGGCGTCGTTTCGTCAAGAAATTCTAGTCAGGACGTGAAATTGATAAGAAAATTCATTTCCACGGTTATCTTTCACTTTTAGAATGCTGCATACCAGCGCGGGGCATGCCCATACTTTTGTCCTTCTCCTCAGGGTAGTTTTTCTGGATATAATTTCACCGTTTTTTAATTATCTTGTTGCAAAGGAGACCCTTGCGAACAAAAACTACAGTGTTGACACCTTATAAGTAATAGTATAACGTAAGGACCCGCTGCTTCGCAGCGGCGGGTCCTTTGTGGCTATACTAGGACTAAAAAATCAGTATAAAGATACTGTAGCTACTTCTACTACTACTACTACGACTACTACTACTACTACTACTACTACTACTACTACTACTACTACTACTACTACTACCACTACCACCACTACTACTACTACTACTACTACTACTACTACTACTACTACTACTACTATTGCTGCTGCTGCTGCTGCTAATGATAATAATCTAATAAATGAATGAATAATAATAACAATAATAATAATAATAATAATAATAATAATAATAATAATAATAATAATAATAATAATAATAATAATAATAATAATAATAATAATAATAATAATAATAATAATAATAATAATGCTGCTGCTGCTGATGATGATGATAATGATGATACTAATAATAATAATTATAACAATAATAATAATACTTCTAATTTAATAAAAAAATACTACTAAACCTCACCCCCTAATTTCTTTTTTGTTTATAGAGGACCAATGAAGAGTGCAGTAATATTTGGTTTGTTTCTCATTAAATAACTTAAAAGGTCAGAAAGAAAGCCAGAGTAACATTTTTGTGAAATGTTTGCAAAAATATACATAAAAGCACACTATACACGAATTCACCACCGACGTCAGGCCTTAAACAAGCTACCCTATACTGGGTGGCCCAGAAACACACACACACACACACACACACACACACACACACACACACACACACACACACACACACACACACACACACACACACACACACACACACACACACACACACACACACACACACACACACACACACACACACACACACACACACACACACACACACACACACACACACACACACACACACACACAAATGTGTGCTAAGTGATTTCCCGTCATTTTCAAATAGAAATTGCAATCTTTTCCTGTTCATCCTGTAGCGTTTTTTATCGGAACAGTATAGCACTTAGATCGTCAATTTTCGGGTTTTTTTTATTTTAGAGCCAATTTTGCAAAGCATTGTATTTTAGTTTTGTTAACGGTAAAGCAGTAACGTTGTAAAACAGTACAGTGCGACATTTACATTGGTTCACAAAAACGGCCCTGACATGAAGATGAGCAATTATTTTAGGGGGAAACCGTAAAATGTACCGTTCCGTTCTTTTTTATGGGCCACCCGGTATAGGCGGGCTCACTCTACAAAAAAACAAAACAACAACAAATAAAAAATAAAGAAAATAAGGGGGGGGGGCATCTGTTTGTTTTGATCGAAATCTACATGTATTATTACCCCAACCAATGATAATGTATAATACGAAACACACAGCTGTCTGATGTATTTTTTTGAAATTCTATCACAAGCAGAATCAACATCATCAACAATTGAGAATAACTCCCTCAATTTCAATATCAATAAGCAACATCTGATGATTATAATACATATCATAGTATTGTTTCTGCGCCATTGTTACCCGGCTTTAGATGCATAAACATGAATTATAAAGAATATATATAAATAAAATAAATAACAATAAGCTATCAGGCCGTATGTTTGAAATCAATACACAATACAAAAATGTATTTGCATTTGTTTGTATCTTTATACAGTTATGATTATAAACTTGTTCAGGCAGTAACTTTACCATTCGTTAATTATTTTATTCCATCAATACAATAAATCAATGATTTAAGCCGCGGTTTAACAATATCTCAAAAAATAATCTTCCGCATTTTCAATAATGTTGTATTATTATCATCTGTATCTGTCATTATTTCAACTGATCATGGATCTGATATACGTATAGTTATTAGTTATGTACACATTTCGTGAATAAAGAAATGAGTGAAACAAAATTTCGTGTCCCACCCCCGTGCAACCCTTGATTTTTTTCCTGGACCTGATGGTTTTATTCAGCCACATGCATGTTCCATCTGTGTTATTATGTCTGTGATTGTAATATTACAATTATAAAAAAAAACATTATTTCCTATAATAATGATAAACACATACGCCGGTGACTACATTGTTACCATTAATTTACATGGATAAAAATGTATTCTCATAACAATGATAGACATGATGCTTCTTTGTCATTGTTCAAAACTAGATGATTTTCACAATAATGAGAATACGTTTTTTATGGATATTTTATTTTATCAAAATTATAATATAAATCTGAACTCATATTATCGTGGATTATAAAAATGTTTAGATGAATACATAATTATCAATAGTTAAGATATTTCCTGTCGTATGTTTCTCAACAGTTTGGTACATGATGACGATGATGATACTATAGATAGATGAAGAGATTGTACGTGTTATTCCCCACCATGTGAGCTGTGAGATGAATACAATTGATGCTAACAACGGAGCTTCGATGAGTGAAAGCATGAGGAATCTGAACAATCCTAATGATCTCAGAGTTAACCCAGAGGTTCATTATAATCCCAAGCTCAGGTATAGACGATGGTTGGAATATTGGAGGAATTTCAATCTCCTTTGAGTGTATAAACGTTATTATTGAAATCAGCCGGTGACTATACAGTATATATGTTCAATTCATACAAACTTATTTCAATGATTCTTTTGTGTCATTATTACTAACTATAATCATAATTTCCATAATAATAAGGATATCATATTCAATCTATGTCATTAAAATAATATAGAATATATAATAGAAACATATGCCTGTGACTGTAAGGATACAAAAACGTTGTCCTATAATACATGTAATGCTAAACAATTATACGCCGTGACTGTATCATTACCATTTACATGTATAGAATGCATTCTAATAATAATGACGAACATACGTTTGATGCTTCTTTGTCATTGTTCACAACTAAATAATTTCCATAATAATAAGAACACTTCATGAAATATTGTTATATCAAAATATTGAAATATCCGACTGTACTCATATGATTGTGGATTATAGAAATGTAGATGAATATATAAATATCAACAGTTATATTTCCTGCCGTATGTTTCGTAAAACTACGCTACAGTATTTTTCACCGGGTCAAAATGCGAATAAAATGCTGATGAATCTGTGGAAGATTCACATTTAATGGTTTCACGGTAAGTCAGAAGTCAGCATTCCATTAATTTGATCTCAATTTGATTGAAAAGTAACTTCAAATCACAAAGCGGTACGTATTCTTAGATCTTTTGTCCATTCTTCCATAGTTGCTATCTATTAAAGGTTCCGTACATTGTTAATTTTAACGGACCCTGTTTGAAATGATGTCCGTGGAACATGGCATAAGCACAATCATATAATTTTGGTTAGTTCATTTACTTTATAGTTGTAGAGAGATAGTTAGATTTACTTATAAAATGTCCCCAAACTTGTTCCCGATTTTATGTAGGCCTAACTGTAAACGGTATATAGTGTCTTTATAAACATCTGACTTATTGTCATCATTATTACTTACACTGCGCTTCTCCCATTATGCCCAAAGCGCTACAATTGTATACAACTACATGTATGAAATCTTAAAACTACAAACTGTTAAAAAGATGAGATTATTAAACTCTGTGTGAGGTATGTTTTTGTTACGTTGGGCAAAAAGGGGTTTAAAATATGAAAACACAAATAGGATAGGCCCATCTCATTTATTTTCTTTTCTTTCCTCTTTCAATTTCAGATTTTGTAATTTCAGCATGAAGACTCTATTATCGTGTTTGCTTCTAGCTGCCGTCGTCGTAGTTCTCGCTACAGAGCAAAAAGGTATGTTGAAAATAAAACAACAACACACATTAACATTGCATAATACCAACATAACGAGTACTATAAATCAATAATGTTAATACAAATGATAATAGTAGTTATGTTCATAAAACTTGTGAATGTAAACATTACAAACTAATTCCTTTCCATCTTTGTTGAATGACGTCACCGAACTGCTACCAGTATTTTACATACATTTTAATGTAGATATGTTAAGAGTAAGTTTCGTAGTGCCACTTGGAGAAGGGCGTTAGACTGTGCTCGTAGCAGAAGGGCCTTAACAGTAAATTGCTTGGTTTTAAAGTTAGAGACAACTTACTGTTAACACCCTTCTGCTTGTACCCTTCTACATGTACCAGCGCACGATGAGTCGGTTTATGGCTGTACGAACGTCATTTGGTCTCGCGAACGTTCCGTCTTATAGGGTGATACCCCATGTAATGCCTGTTATTATTTTTTTTTAATTGTCGGTACAGCATGAATGGTGGGAGGTCTTGATGCAAATGCATGTGTATGTGCGTTATTCAAAATTGTGACTACCAACTTTTTTTTACAGATACATTTGTTGACGAAGATAACTGGGCAAAGGAGGCCGGAGGTAAGTTTATCTACATCATTGGTGAAGACAGGATCATTATCATTGTCGGCTAAAACTAATAAGTGGTTAAGGGGTAGCGTTGTTCTCGGTAAAGAATGTGTGTTTCTTCTCACTTTTTGTCCTGCCATATTCGTTCTTTCATTTTCCCCTTTTACATCTATGTGTGCGCGTACATTTGCAGTAAAACCTTGGCACCACAACTCAAATGCGAATCTATTTACACATTTGATAAATTCATACATATCTAAAAAGAAATAAATAAACAACAACATACATAATGGTAAAATGATGCGAAAAATAGTAAATGAAAGAGAAAGCATACATAAACAGATATATTCACGAAATAAGTGGAGAATCAAATTAGGGATTACTGAATCTTAGTAACGTTGATCCCGTACAGTCAAAAAAATTTAAGAAAACAAGCAAACATAAAAGGACGACTTAAAAAGAAGATCTACTACCAATCCCAAATCCGAATACAGAAAAATAAGTGAGACAACCAGGGTTTGTTTTTCAATTCTCAAACAGCCAAATTATAGGCCAAATTCAGTGAAAAGGGCCAAATACGGATTTGATGCATTTTATGGGCAGCATAGCCTAGACTGGTTAGAAATTAACGTTGTAATCAATTTATAACACCTTTGAAAACTCTGCTGCAGCCGAAAATTTGAGCGCTGCGGTTTATGCGTAGCCAGATTTTGCACGTGAAGTACATGTGCACCGCTACTTTTGGATCCTTGTGGCAAATATTTGACTGAAAATCCCTGGAAAATAGGGTTTTGTAATGATTTGTTAGGTGTCAATGAAAAAGGCCCCAAAAAAGGCCAAAAAGCCGTTTGGCCTGTACTTTGAATTCTTCAATGCCAAACGATGTCAAAAAGGCCAAATTTGGTGTTTTCGGCCTTAAAAAGGCCAAACTGGCAACCCTGGGGTCAACACCATCCCCCAATAAGCCAGTTAGCAGTTCCTAGACGTCCCATATGACCCCATGAGAGCATTGATCTTTGAACAATGGGATAGGTCTAGCCATTTAGAGCAACCATTTTTATCAAGTGAAATTTATTCATGGATAATTTGACATAACTACGTAATTTTCGAATCTTTAGCATTCTTGACTTTTTTTTTTAATCTTATGG
>JZLH01S0100887.1:4874-15426 GCA_001188425.1 Eucidaris tribuloides
TCCCCCGTAACACGAACGATTGGGTAAAATGACATACGGTAGGGGGCTTCCCCTACGAGTCGCTTTGGAAAATCTATGGTGTTAAATTTAACACCCAAGGCCTGGTTAAATATGGGTACCACGTAGTCTCGTGTTGAATTCAATACTCTTGGTGTTTTAAAGGTGAATGACATGATTTGGGGCAGTCCTCAACGTAGTGTAAAACTAATCAAGAAAAGTAGAATATGCAAAGATTCTACTGTGAAAACTTCTGTAGTAAAAAGTTGATTCATTTTCAAAGAACTACCATTAGTATGAATTCTAACTGGCAAATTTGTTGCGTAGCTTTCTCTGGGATTAATTTCTCTCGGGGCTCGAGAGTAGTTCAGTGCTGGTATGTCCTTGCTTGATTCGGCTAAGGTAAACAAATTCAATACAAATCCTTCCAGCCAGGAGACACCTCCAGCTGGTGTATATTTGGTATATCTTTCAACCAGTTTGGTTCTTGAACAATTTTTTTTTACACCCAACCATGTCAATACCCTTCAAAACACAAGTTTAGTTTTGGCGTAGTTTTCTTATTTGAAAGCTTTATGTTTATGCCCGAAGGTCATATCACACCAATAACAGAATCAGAATGTCTTTCGTTTTTGTCTCGCCTGCGTAGCGGAGCGAGACATAGGTATAACTATTTCCGGTGTCGGCGTCGGTGTAGGCGTAGGCGTAGGCGTCGGCGTCGGCGTCAACAATTGTGTTGTACACACAATAACTTTCTACAGCTTCGAGGTGGGATCACCAAATTCATACCAGAGGTCCATCTCTTGAAGGCGCAGGTCAACTTCGAATATGAGTCGAATTTGAATAAGGTCAAAGGTCAAAGGTCAATGAACTTTCCATGACTGACATTTGTGCTACGTTGTACACACAATAACTTTCCTATACCTTCGGTAAGATTGCCGAAATTCATCAAGAGGTCCATCTGCTTGAGGTGCGGTCAAGTTCAGATGTGAGTTGAATTTGATTAAGGTCAAAGGTCAAAGTCAATGAACTTCTCATGACTGGACTGGTGCTGTGTTGTACACACAATAATTTCTATAGTTCGAGGTGGGATCACCAAATCATAACAAGGTCGCATCTCTTGAAGGCACAGGTCAAGTTTGAATTATGAGTCGATTTGAAGTAAGGTCAAAGTCAGAAGTATGAATTCCATGACTGGCACTGTGGCTATGGCATGTGCTATGGTTGTACACACAATAACTTTCTATATCGCTCGCGAGTGGGATTGCAAATTCATACAAAGAGGTCCATCTCTTGAGGTGGGCAGGTCAAGTTGCGAATTGAGTTAATTTGATTAAAGGTGAAGGTCAAAGGTCAATGACTTCCACTGACTGCACTGTGCTATGTGTCAGGCACACATAACTTTTCTAGTAGCTTCGAGGTGGGATCACCAATTCATTAACCAGAGGTCATCTCTTGAAGGCGCAGTCAACTTACGATATGAGTCCGCAATTTGAATAAGGTCAAAGGTCGAAAGTCAATGAACTTTCCATGACTGAGCATTGTGCTACTGTTGTCGACACAATACACTTTCTATAACCTTCGAGGTAGGATTGCAAATTCATACAAGAGGCCATCCCCCCTCTTGAAGGTGCAGGTCAAGTTCGGAATGTGAAGTTGAATTTGATTAAGGTAAAGGTCAAAGGTCAATGAACTATCCATGGACTGGCACTGTGCTATGTTGTATACCTAATAACTTTCTATAGCTTTGACGTGGAATCACCAAAATCAGTTTTGACATGCAGTCTCTTCATGACTGCGATATGCAGGCGAGACAACGCTTGGCGTTTGCCTTGTTTAATTATTGAACAATCTCGGGGGGGGGGGGGAACCCGGGATCTTTGACTACATTTTACAGTATAGCAACCAAAGCGTTAATGTGATTACCTTAACACCTTATTAACGCTTTGGATGCTATACTGTAAAATGAAGTCGAAAATCTCGAGGTCCCCCACCCCCGAGATTTTTCAATAATTAAAAAACAAACGAAAGACGTTCAGAATCTGTTATTGGTGTGATATGACGTTTTGGCATAAAGCGTTCAATTAACAAAACTACACCAAAACCAAACCTGCGCTTTAAGTATTTTTGAGTGTTGAAATTTAAATCATATTTGGTATATGTGTCGGGCAACACCTTGGGTCTCAACCTGTTGGAGACTAAGTACGAGATATCTCTTGTTTAGGTCTATGGAAAATGCGTGTTATAGTGAAATTAAATCGTCTCCAACGGATTGAATTTATTACCGTAGTTTTCGCGGTCCGGGGCGGGGTGCTGAAAATAAAGTTTTAATTTCGTCTACGTCCCACCCCCCCCCAACGAAAAATAAATAAATAAAATTGAAATTTTCATTTTCTACGACTCACTAGCTTTCCATCGATGTATAAGACTCCTTACTAAATTTAAGTTGATTTCTTAAGATTTTCCCAAAGTATTTGGGCTAAATCCTTGTGGAATGCTCGGTTGTAGTCGAAAGCTCGGATAGATTTAAAATGTGTATCTCAGCAGTGTTCGTCACATTTAATCATTGTGTTCTATTTGGTGTGTGTGTGTGTGTGTGTGTATGTGTGTGTTATGTGTGTGAGTGTGTGTCTGTGCATGTGTACGCGCGCGCGCGCGCGTGTGTGTGTGTGTGTGTGTGTGTGTGTGTGTGTGTGTGTGTATGCACATATGTGTAAAATTAACTAAATTAGTTTTCCATCCCTAAAGAATACCATAGCAAATAATTCTTTAAAATATTATTTTGCATGAGAGTATGGAGATAGAAAAATTGTGTGTTTTTAGTGACATATAAACTAAAAAAAAAAACAGGAAAAAAGTAATACAATTCTAACCCCTTTTCGTACACACAAATTTTATCGACTCCAAAACACTTAGATTGATGCGTTAGTATGATCACAAAAAAGTAAACAATTCCCAATCCTAAAACATAATTTACATATGTATAGCAAATTATACTACCGTACGGAAATAATGAATATGAATAATACAACATGTACAGCCATTTCTGACGTTTGTAAGTCTACTTAAACCACACCACAAAAAAAATAAACAAGATAATAGCAATACTGCTAATCTAAATAAACATGAGGGTTTTCAACCAAAAGCAGTAAGAATTCCAATTAAATTCAGCATTGCATGACGACTCTTTTCATCAACTTGAATGATAAACAGTGTTGAATTTCGAGCTAGGCATCAAGGTCGAACCCGAATCGATGTATTCCACAAATATCAATAACCCATTTACCATTATTTTCAAACACCTTATATCACTACAGATAATAGGGTGTTTGGGGGCCACGCTCACACACACATACGCGCGCGCGCGCACACACACACACACACACACACACACACACACACACACACACACACACACACACACACACACACACACACACACACACACACACACACACACACACACACACACGGTTAAGCCTGTATACCTCCCGATGACTTCATTTTTTAAGAAGGAGGGGGATTTTCAAGTTTTCCAAGTATGTGCATGGATTAATAGTGAGGACACACACACAAACACACACGTATACGATGTAACAGAGTTACAGTTACAGTTTTGGTGCCTGTGTCATCCTATATATTCTAGTCAAATATTTTTTCGAGATTCTGGTGAAAGTTTTCGCTAGAATTGTGTCCATTTTGGCAAGAACAGTACTAGTCGATCAATTATGACTGGATTTGTTTTTTTAGAGTGTACTCTGCTCACAGACAGTGAGAATCGACTTAGTACCTACTCACAAGGTTACCGCTCATGGTATCATCGGCAGCCGTATACTAGTGCAGCTCTCGTTAATAAAGAAGTCCTTGGGACGCCAGTGATATTTGTTCTTAAAACGAAATGTTCCTTTATATCAGCGGTTGCAAAACAACAAAATACACAAGGAAGATCCAAGATATGGGACCAGAGATTTTACTCTTTATAATGAAATTTTGTATACAGTGTTGCTTTAATAAGCGAGAGTGTATAATGGACAAACAATTCTTGAATAATACATATATTTTAATATTTTACCCAAGGAAGCCACTTTCAGGCCCGCAACAGGATGTTCTCCCAGTGGGCCCTGTTAAACTATAAAATGTCAGTATTACTCTTCCTTGTTCTGCAGCGCCTGCAGAAAGCAGAAGGTAACATTTTTAAAAGTCTTTGGTATGACCGGCCGGGCCTGCGAACCGGCCACGAACCTTCCGGAGCGTGTGGCGGGACGCTCTAAACCACTAGGGACATCATACCCGGTGATATGAAATCGGCTTTGTACAAACGGGTATTACTTCCTACACTGCACAAAATACACAAGGCATTTCTGTCTACAAAAATAAGTTAAAAAACAAAAGTAGTAAGTGCAGTCATTCCAATCAGTTTTATTAATAATAAGCATTACCGATTGTTTTTCCTCGAAAAATTTTCAACAAGGTTTATATATATTAGACGTAGGTAGATAAAATCAGCTGTATCGAAAGTGTGAGAGAATAATTTACTTAAATCAATGGTTAAAATACAAACACATCGATGTTAATTTTAACACAAGTTAATTTTACAAAAGTAAATATAAATAACATAATATGTTTCAATCAACACGAAGGAAGAAAAGTACATCGTAGTTCCATTTAAAGTGATATTCGCTAGCATCGATAAACAGCTCAGTCGATACCATTCGATTGATGGGGCAAAAATGTAAAATATTGCAGCGCGTTTGCGCGCGCAAAATTAATATTAAATAAGTTTAAGTAGTATTTTTACGTAAAGTTTAATGCTTTTGTAGCGCCTTGCACTATTTTTTAAACATAGTTTGCTTGATTTTTAGATTTTTTTCATTCAAAGTTGTCACAAATCATTGGGGAAACATTATGTTGGGTCCGCCATATTTTTTAATGAATGGGGGGGGCAGCCCCACCCAGGATCGACTCCGCCTGGTTTAATACGTATGGCCTCCGCCCTATTTAGGCCAATTTGGGCGGGAGCCGACAACCCGCAAATGTCGTACTTGCTTATAAAGTGTCCATTTCTCTTTCATGTTACCTCCAGGTATGGCCTGCATTGGTACCACAATGATCTGTGAGCCTTTGACCTAGCAGAACCGTTAAACAAAGGTGAAAATTTTAATCATTCATTCGTCTATGATATGATATATCATAGCTTAAGCCAAGTTTTATGAAATTTGTATAACCCATTCTTGGGATATGGGCCAATTAAACAATTATAACAAAAATAAAATGCTTGTATAGTCCATAAGTTACCCTGTGACCTTTGACGCGCTTGACCCTCGTTGAAAAAAGACCTAAACATTCTGTCCGTCCATAGTGATACCTATTCAAGCCAAAATATCATAAATATAGCGCACAATAATTCCATTTCGTGATGTAAATAAAGTGCTACCTAGAGTAAATGGACTACATATTATACGCCAAAAGTGATCTGAACCTTTTGACCTTTGACCTCAGACCCGGCTAAAATTATTTTTGTGAAATATAATGTTTATTTTGGACAAAGTATTTAAAGGCAGTGGGATCTCATTTTTGCAAATCATCCTGCAGACCTGGAAAAGATAACCCATTGCCCTTAGGCATATTTGATGAAAGCATGTCTGTGAAATCTGCGGTCCAGTAAATTACCTAGAATTTGAAATTTGCGAAAGAAAAACAATAGCCGTTTACTGTAACGTTCTATGGTAGGCAATTTTTTCTCGCGAGAAAAAATTCAAATCAGAGTGCTAACAGATCACTATATATTCCACTAAAACTGAGTTTTGTAGCTCCCTATATTTTGCTAAAGGTTCCTAGATGGCATTTTCTTCTAAAATACCATTATATTTAGCTACAATGTTAATATTTTTAGGCAGGCAAAAAGAAGATGCCTGGCCTTTTAATATCAATGCAGTCGTTCCATTTACACATGTTCATATCTGTGGAACAGGCTGACACTAAGTACACTCTTTCCTTTTACGAAGTCAAATTTTAACACAGAATAGAGTCCAGATGGGAGTCTACTTTACTGCCGAATTAAAAGTGACTCGGATTTCAAGTACTTTGACTCGAATTGATTTGAATTCTCAGTTGAAGCACCACACCATTCAGAGTCGCATTAAATCGGACTCCGAGTCACTTTAACTGCGGAATAGTGTACACTTCCAGCTGACCGACATCCCCAAGTCAAAATTTGACTGCGCAGAAATATAAGAGTGTTAATTGCTTCGCACATGTTAGCTACTTGGAAGCGCGGATGTGGCCTGTGTACACTGTATGGAATTTTCAGAGCACTCAGGGGGCAACGGTTAAAAACATGAGATGTTATGTTAACAGTAATTATAGTTAAAGGTAAGTGACCTGATTGGGGGTAGTCCTGCAACTTGGTCTGAACTGGAATCAAGTAAAGCAAGCAATGGATTCTCTGCTGTGAAAATCTTGTAGTCAAACGTTGACTCATGTCTAAAATGACTAATGCCAAATATACCTCGTGGCAGGCAAACCTGCTGTGTGGGCTGTCTATGGTCCTATTTTTATCGTACCCGCGATAGAATGTAAATTCAAATAAGTTTATGGCTTGATTTTCCTTATGTAAATACAAATATAGAGACAAATCCTTCCAGGCTGTGAAGATCCACTCCACTGTGTACAGCTTGGTATATATTTTGAACTCATTTGGGTGTTGAGGCATTTTCAAATGTTGCTACTCAATGTTACTAACGGGCTTAAGCATGCCACTTTCAAGACGCGGTTCAAACTCACATCAGTTTTTCTAATCAAATAAATCAGACAACAGCATTGTTTTTCATGCGGCATTTAACTTTACTAAGGTTTTATTCTGTACAATACATTTACATTACAAACACACAATAGAGGTAAAAAGATACATTCTCACATGCTGTGCACGCGCTCAATCATTTCAATACCTTTAGGATCCATATGAACATTTTTTTTTCATAACTATTTAGCCTCAGATATTTTCTGGCACATCTGCTTATAGCATTTATGTTTCTTTCAAGGTTTTGGCAATGCTCGTCATATGCAATTGAAGGGCTTCGTTGCCGGGGCCAGCTCTATCTTCCAACCAAAACTGAAGTCTATTAACATCACGACATTTTTGCCACCAAGTGACAGGAAATTTCTGGGGCCGAAATTTTCAAATTATTGAGGGACAATGCAAAGCGAGTGAGCGGAGGCGACCAAGCTGAAGCTTTTTAAAGTAGTTTAGAATGAATTTAAACAATGAGCATTTCAAGAGACATTGTCAGGAAGAATTCTCAGACTATAGCCAAATGTTTATGAATGATTAATTAGTAATAAAAATTGTAATTTCTTTCTTGAAAATTAAGGGATAACAGGCCATCGGCTTCACCCCCCCCCCCTCCTGCATAAAAAGTGTGGGGATATATCTCCCTCATCCCCTCCCACCGAATTTACGCCAGTGGCAGAGGGGATGGAAAACAAATGTTTCACATTTTCGCCTAGCCCAATGGTGGGGGTGGGGAGTTTAATTCACCTTAGTATCGTTAATTCGGTCTTCATATTTCCGGTGAAACGGTTTTATGCTTGGAAAGATTTCCAAACAACCAAAAAATGTGAATAAATGTTTGGCTCTAAAGCGGTTCCGAAAGGAGACCACCAAACCATTGAAGAAGAAAGCGCGCCTCTAGCCTTCATAAGACCCAGTGGAGGGAGGATAAGGCCACTAATTAAAAAGATGGCAGCCTTCGCGTTTCCGGTCACATGACAGTTAATTTTAGGATATTCAGCAATAGCAAAGCCGCCTTAGAATGGAGAGAGAATAGAATATTATAACTTGAACAGAATTCATGTCTAAAGCATATGGGGCCGTATCCTCCGCACGTCACGTAGTTGCCTTTCTTCTTCGCTGTGTGCACAGAAGTTAAACACATTGGTATTTTTTGTTTGTTGGAAGTCTTTCCCAACCATTAAATCGCGTTTCGTTCCATCAAAACCTCTTGTATTTTGGGATTTTATTTGTCTATTTAAGGCACTATTCTGTAAGCTCAGAACATAATCAACATTTTACATTTAAACTAAAATCGTGGCATTGTTTTAATTGTGTCTTTGATTTTGCCGTTATTTTGGTAAAAGGATGCAAAGTGTCAAATGTTTTCATAAATGAGCAAATTGTGTCTGTCGTTTGCATTGGTATCTATGGTTTGTTATAGCATTTCTGTTAAAAAATATCTTTGATAGAATGACAATATTTCTTCGTCAATATTTTTGCTTGAAGGCACAGGAACTGATTAAGGTGTTTCAAAAACACAAATAACTAAAATCTGAGTGATTTGTTCACTTTTTCCGTTCACGAACAACAAGTAGGGCAAACATTTGTTAAAATCTAGCTTCACGTGTACGTCATTTAATGCAGCTTTTACGCATTCATTTTCTTTGAAAACTGCGGAAAATAGCAATCGAATGCATCGAGAATCTCCTTCTGCGACTGGAAGTTACTGACTTTTGAAGGGCAGCCTTGCCTTTATTCATATGAATAATGTCGTTTTTTTTTATGGCACACCAGGAAACGGCCATTCTGGCCATGCCAGCATAGCGGCTTGTTAGTAAAAACTGGTTAAGGTGTGTTATGGATTTGTGTACTATCTGAGTCTTCAACGTCATGGAAAAAGCGATGGCATTCTTACTGATTGACTGGAAGTCGATAATGCACGAATAGAGTACCAAGCCAATCTTCATCTTTATGTGAAAAAGAGGGCGCCACTTGTATCTGTATCGGCGTGATGTTGTACGTATGATGACGTCAACCTTTAACGGACAATATCTGTAACCTGCAAATATCGAAATGACGCAGTACGCTGGGGAACACGTCGTCGAAGTCGAAGGAATAGCTCGAACGTTGGATAACCCATGCCAAGCATCAACCATAGTGTATGCTGGCCCTCACCGGTCAAGTTCTGGAATGACGACGGATGACCACTGGTAGGAAAAGAATAAATCGCCTTTCGATAAGTACACGTCGTACCGCGCATAATGTGTGTCAGGTAGCTCGCCAGCAGAAGACATTGTGATGCATGGCAGTTACCGCCCAGCTTGGCGAAAAGACGTCTTCTTGAATTCAGCGAAAAGTTGGTCTATGTCTCTGCTCTTGAGGAACAGAGAATCGCCTTGATGGTTTGGGTAGGGAATTTGTGTACCGCCATTCGGTGAAAAGAAATTCCTGAAGGAAAGCGCTCGGGTTGATCTCAGTTTATCCAGATGGTGACGAAATGGACAAGACGCTTCTGAAAGGAAGCCACACAGCTTCTGAAGAGTCACCATGGATACTTCAGCTGACATTCTGGAGGTCTTCGTTAATACCCTCAAGATAGGTCTGTGGATATATAAGATTAATACCACACGGTCTAGGCTCATTACAATATATGTAAATATTCTTAAATACTGGAAGTCATCCAAAAATTTGCATTTTGTCGTTCTTTATATTCAATCTGTTCAGACCAATATCGCACTCAAACTTCAAAGGTTTACCCGCTCCAAATAAAGTTGCAAATTACCTATAATTGGCTTTGTTACATACTAGGTGGGGCGAACCCGGTGGGGGGGGAGGCGTGACTTCGGTATCACTTGTGGAGACCCCATCCGCTTATGAAAATATAAACGCATGGTTATTACCATGGTTTGGACGCAATTTACAAGGTATTACCAGTGTACTATCATAGTACTACCATGGTAGCTCTCATATGGTATTTTTTTTTTTCTACCAATGATTGACTATGGTAATTCATGGTAATATCATGGTATCATGGTGACACCATGGACCAAGAGTATTGCAATGGTATAATCATGGTAACTATCATCGTAATATCATGGTACGCGGTACGAATATCATGGTAAATTGGCCCAAACCATGTAAACATGGTATTACTAATTACTATTGCAATACCATGGTTTAATTTTTTTTACAAGGGTTTTCAACTGCCTATAATTTCAGCTCGAAGTGCCCAACAATTTCAGAAGCCAATAGAAGATTTTTCTTTCAGTTCCAGAGACGCCCGTAATTTCCCGTTGCTCATAACCAATACATCACTATAAGGCTCTGCCAAACATTTTACATTTTAGTTTCGCGTACCGATTTTTGCATGGGCGTTCATGAATTATATCATTATAATAAATGACTGAACCGACAGCTATATTAGATAACATGCAGTAAATTTATTCCGTTTTATGTATATTTTTCAAACAATATTGCGTCCACTAACGTTCACAAACATTATAGTGGTAAATAATATATACTCTAAAACAAGGGATCGCAAAAACAAAATAGCCTAGACGAAGCCACGGACCCTCACAGTCAAACATACATTGTGCAGTTCAACAGTATGCTACCCGGGTACCTACATTGATACATGCCGTTTGCTAAGGCAACGTCCTCCCCAAACTCTGGCCGGAGTTTGCCATGTAATTCTTTTTGGTCATTTTCGCTGACCTCAATGTTCGGCCGAAAATGGCTATAAAGCTAACCGATCGCCGCAAACTTTCCTTGCATGTTGAATTA
>JZLH01S0100887.1:15451-26950 GCA_001188425.1 Eucidaris tribuloides
TCTAAGAATATTGAAGCTACATAATCCTCGCGATCGCTCCTTTGATAAGGTCTAAAATGGAAGCATCGGAAAAATTGTACTTCGAGAACTGGTGTGATCGATTTAGTCGTTAAATGAAGTACGCCAGTGTGACCTTCTTCTGACTTTTGTCTATTTCCTCCCAATAGGACTAACTTTGTGTTATATACAGGCTTGACGTAATTATACTCGGGGGAGCCACAAAATTTGTTATTGCCTATTGCATACCAGGACCAGTGGCCTGCATAATATTCCGACACTTTCTTTTGTCGTGTATTAAGGTGTGTTATTTGTTCCATTAAGCACTATGATGTAGCTGAGATAAATCAAAGTTTGACGAGGTTTTAGTAAATTAGAAGTGTTTCGCGTAATGGTTAGCGTGCTTATTCGTTTACGGTAGTTGTAACTGCTTTAAAGCAGTGCCAAAGTGTACGCCAGCATCCTCACGGAAAATCAATACAGCATGAAAGTACAATAAAGTCAATATGTTCAGAGGGGTATATTTTTTGTTATCCTAACATTAAAATTTATTTGTTTTATATGCACTGAAAATATCTTATGTCCGAATCAAATTTTGTGCTATGATTTTTAATGTATAACAGTTAAATTATCTTGTATGCTTGAATCTTGTACTCTTGTAATAATCAAACTAACTAAAACAAATCGTAACCGGTGCACTTTTTGTGTGTAAGCCGTAAGCACTGTAACGGTCGGACGAGTAGCCACAATTGGTTGGTTGATATTTGACAACATCGTCCAACAATATGACTAGTGCTCAATAAAATACCGCGCCAACACAAGCACCGGAAGATATTCAGTTTGTTAGCATGTTCGAGAAGGAGCCATATTATTGTACATTATTGAGAAATTGTTTGAATATTTTTTTGTACGGTTTGAATCAAACAAACCAGTAAAGTTCTTCAGATTATAAAAAATAGTGTCTTAACATGAAAGCCATGTTTTATCAAAAATGACGGAGTTCCAAATGAACATCATTAATAGGTCTTATCTGCATGTACATGATAAGCACAGCTAATGTCACCTGCTGTATGGTTCACGTGAGGAGTGAACCTGAAAGTTCATGTGTCAAATTGGTGGCTGATTTGTGTTGTCGAAAACTCAGTTCGTATGGCACGGCAGCAGTTGCGATCTGGCAGAGGTGTGTATTCAGTAACGTTTGCCAATGAGAAGTCATGTTCAAGAAATTGAGCGGAGGGTCCTCTCCAAACTTCCGATACTTCCTGAATCTTGATTTTTATTCTGTGCTCTTTCGTATCTATGCTTGTGCGCTGTTGTCCAGTCTCACGATCTCGTCGAGTGTGTCTGCATTGATCGTAAAATAAACACTAAAACCGCGTATACAGTAATGTAACTCGATAGGGCAGCTAGTGAATCCGGGTGTATTGCGTCTCTGACTTTTGTTCTCATTCATGTGTTCGTCGTCGATGGCCACGACTTTCATTGCACCTCCTTTAAGTTGGGATTCTGAGTGTTTTCTTTTATTTGAAACAGCATACGCAAGTCATCAGGTAGTCTATAATTAAGGATTTAAACTAATGCATTTCATATGTAGTGTTTGCCTGGATCAGATTTCAAAGAGGAGTATTTGCAAAATCACACTGGATGCTTTTCTACGAGTCAAGGAAAATTGGATTCTGTTTTGTAAATTTACAGGTTTGTTCATTTGTGTCAAATATGAGGTTTATTTTGATATAAATGCTTGTGTGTATTACAGGGTGGCTCCAGAAGAGAATGCTAAACTACTTGCAATCTGTTTAAGTTCAACCAATCATTCCTACAAGTATTATGTTGTATTTGTTGATTTTATTTCATTGTGTTAGTGAACATTTCTTTGTTGCCAACAAAATATACCATCTGATTCATTTATTTTTGTATGGTAGTGTTTGGATTCTTAGGCTTATTGTTGCTTCGATGCTAAGATGTAATTGCCTGTAAATTTTGCTTATTTTTTTGACTCTCCAGCGATCACTGTTGTTGGGCAGTAACACCTCGAAATAGTTCTCGCGTTACAGCGTACCATACAATAACTCCGCAGACAAATTGCAGGAATGCCTCGTGCTGTTGATAAGGGAAGATGTATTGAGCTTACATCCTTCCATTGTTCATGTGCGTTTGTCTGCTATGTGTACTGCTGGAGGACCAAGAGAATACTCTCCGTGTTCCGAATAGGGTGTCTGGAAATAGCGAAGGACGCGATAGTATCCTGAAAGCAACCTGGGGGATCTTCATATCGCACAGCTCGTGTGAACGCTGTTCCCCCGTTCAGTCACGGTTGGTTCTCGGCTCCCAAACTCGCACACAAGTGGATACAAACACGTGCGCGACGGAGCATGACTTGGACTTTTGCCTCCTACATGTTCTGCCATTGACAAATACATGGGTCCCCGGTCTGTCGGGTCTTTTTTCGCAACTGGTTGGTGGGATGTCTGTAAAACGAGATTGAGTCGAAGAGCGGATCGGAGCATGGACTTTTGGACTTTTGCCTAACTACACTGTTCTTCACCATTGACATTACTGTGGTTCCCGGTCTTTCCGTGTCTTCGGTTCCAAACCGTTTTGTTGGGTGTGCTGGAAAACGAAGATCGAAACCGGGGATCCGCACTCGCGTCTGCTAAAATATTACCATTAATTAAAGTTCAGCTCAAATCAGAATATCTGATCTTGGATACTGTAATCAGCTATAGAACACTGCTTATTAATATCCTTCTTCCAAATACTTCGAGTGTTCTTTGTGTGTGTGTGTGTGTGTGGATGTGTGGTGGTGTGTGTGTGTGTGTGTGTGTTGTGCTGTGTGTGTGTGTGTGTGGTTGTGTGTTGTGTAGGTGTGATGTGTGAGTGTTGTGTTGTGTGTGTGTGTGTGTTTGTGCGTGCGTAACTTGATGTCGAGCCGCGTGTCGGATAGTAGTAGATAGTAGCACTTGTAAATAGATTAATAGGTAGTACCAACAGCAGCAACAAAGTAAAACGAAAATTGATAATGATAATAGCGTAAGAGTTCATCATTAATTTAATAGTTTTTGAGAAATAAGCTGAAAATGTCCACAGGCATATCAGCACAAACCTCAAAATTGAAACCTCTAAGGTGGAATGATGATTTTATCTGCTATGGTCTTTTGTTAGATCATAACAAATAGCTGTGATATCTGGTAATCATCTAAAAAAAAATCCCCGATTTCAAAGTGTGGATCAATGACTACTGATGTGTGCGTTGAGTGTGTATCGTGTTGTCAAAGTTTAATAAAAAAAAAAAAAATTCCAGTCGGTGGGCTTAAGGGTGATTGAAAAAAAAATAGATTTCAAATGAGTGCTGATAAGGTTATTGTTGTTTGAATATCGTGATCAGGACATTGAAATGTGAATGATAAACCATCCTGATTGCGCAATCACGTACGTAACGGGCCGCTCAGCTCAGCTGGCATCTGCAATTTTACTACCATTGGACAATACGACATGTCGCGCGACTTCTGGTCTTCGTTCATCAAACCTGTGTTTGAATGTCTGAATAACGAAGAACCGAAGTACCGGATCGCATTCGTTCTAGCTTGATACCACATATTTCATGATGATATGCAAGTCTCAAATTCGCAAGAATATTCGACTATTCGTAAATCAGCATATCGGCACACTAACTAATTAATACGTCATTACTTAGTGTTTCTAGCTATGTGTGTTTGTGCGTGCGTACTTGCTGTCTGTAGCTGCGTGTCGGTAGTAGTGCAGTGCGTCTCAAAAAAAAACTTTGCAGCTTCTAAAATGGGCTCCGTCAAATTGAACATTATTTTCGAACTTTTTAAAAATTTATAATATATGATGTGTTGAAAGCTTAACGTCTCTCTTCATAGACAGCTCAAAAAGTCGAAATGTGCAATTGCTTGATTAGAGCACTAACGACCTTTTGTAAAGGACATAAAATAGGTTGCCAAGGAATTGGCCATTCATTGTAATGCTGACAAGCATTAAAAGCTCGCTTTGATTTATGATGTGCATGCTGGGGATTTGAATAGTAAATTAAAATGTTTAGTACTGAAACCAGTGAAGAGCTACCGTATTGGGGTGAAGGGGATGGTGCGTGCTAGGGTCATGGGATGATGGGGTGTGGAGGTGTGGATGTGGGGGGGTGTGGATGAAGAGGGGTTGTGCAAGGTGGGGGGAGTGGTAAAGTTTAAAATACCTAAACCCACCACGCTATCCGTCTCCTCCACCTCACCACTCCCCATCCTACACCCCACAAATCCACACTCACAAACCCCACCCCACTCCGCACGTCCGCCTTACTCCCAATAAGTAGTCTGTCATGTTCATCACTAAAGAATCTTTAATTTACATGTCCCATGATCCAAAGCTGCACACTAATCTGAAGATTAGCTGTATCTTTCATAACAATTGAGTTGCCATCCTTGCGCACCTAATTTTGTCATGTATCCGTTACAAAGTGGCAGTGCTCACTGCAAAGCGATGAAACATGTCAGATGTTTTGGTGAAATATGAAAAAGTAGCACTTAATGCTTTCCATATATTAAAAAAATTTCCAAAAGATTCGAAATCAATTTTTATTGTGGCCATTTCTAAAAGTGTACAGTTTTTTTTTGGAGACACACTGGTAAGATAGCGGGGTCAGACAACTCGATGGCCATGGAATGTGAAATTGCCGATTCCCTGGATAATCCCGTCCCTCTATCCTGGATAACTCGCCGGTGGCCTGGGTGACAAGGGGAAACCAATTTGTAAAATCTGGATAACCCGTCCATACATTATTTGTTATGATTTTAGTGCGCTTTTAAAAGGATGAATTACAGCTAAGTGAAAAAGTTCTGCCATATACATTTGCATGTTTGATCACTAAAATAGGATATTTTCGTGTTTTAAAAGTGTTTATTTCAAGCATTTTTTCCGAGCGAGACGCCTACGTCTACAATTGCGCCAGCATCTTTCAGGCGAGTCGTGGCGTAATCGCGGTACGTAGCAGGTGGTTGTTTGAAATCCTCACTCTAATTTCAGTTCATTTATTAAAATTTAGTTGTAAATAAATTTGTTCTGAGAAAGCCAGTTTCTTCCATATATTTGACATTAATGTTCATGTAAAATTTCTTTGGGATGAAAAACATAAAAATTCCTTGGTATTATTCGTTGGCGATCTGCCGTAGCTGAACCCTTGGGTCCGGGACTTTTCGACACCCGACATTTCGACAGCCAGACTTGTTCGACACGCTACGGGGTATACTTCGAACCAGGATACTGCGGTGTCGAAGTCGTCCGTTAAAAGCGAGGGGCTCACACGGGGTATGTTCGATCAGCCGCTCGCTGTTTTTCCGGGGGGGAAAAAAAATTGTACGAAATTCGTAATTGAAGTAAATTTGCTTGGCAAATTGTAGGTTATAATGCTATCCTTTTAATCATATTTCATAGTAAAATAATGATATTTGACTCATTCATTCAAATCTGCTCGGCTATTTGCCTGAATTGTGGTTGGTTCGTGACGTAATAATCAGTGTGCAGCTGTCGTGAATCGATCGTCTGGGTCATTTAAAATTTCATGAACTTTTTTTAGATATTTAATCGTCTTAATTTGTTTACTTATTGTAAATTAATTATTCTAATGTATGTTAAAAGGAGAATAATAAGAAATGGAATCGTATAACACGTGTTTGGTAAACAATTTTGTACGAAACAATTTGTTGTCGGCATCAGAATCGCTCGTGAGGCAATGTGGTCGATCGACCGCCGCGCCGTTGATGGGAGAAAGTGTTTGGAGAAAAATTTCAACATGTTTCATGTTGATACTCTGAAAGAAAACATGTTCTGACATGAATGTATTTCTCATGAATGCCAAATATCACAATCAATGTAATTCATTGTCTTTGAATTCATGTAAGGAACGACAAATTTGTCGTATACAGTCGATCACTCCCGCTTCGACTGCGATGGGGCACCGCCGTAATCTCACCGCGGACGTGCCCGTCGGTGCCTGCGTGGCGCGGCCGGTGACCTGAGCCTTGACATTGGGCCGTTGCTCAGCACATTGCTGCGATGTCGGGTAATCTAGCTAGTGTGGACTTGGTTGTTGTTGCATTGTGACTCCTCTTACTTCCAAACTTGTTTCTAAAAGTGTTTCATCGTGTTATTTCCTTGATCTTGTATCTATTAATAGTTTTTGTATCATCTAATTACTCTGTCAATCTAGTTTAGGATGTTCATCTTCATTGTCCCTTATTCATTTGATTTCAAGAATATATTGTTGCATTGCATTGATTGTTGATTCAAACCACATAAGTTTTCCCCAAAATTTTAACTTAATGTTGTCCTTTGAGTGACCAATAATTCTCATTTGTCTGAGATCCACTACTTCATAATTTTGTTTCATGGCCTGGTTCCCTTTTCTATAAATAATTTTTTTTCTCAATAATAAGTCAACCATGAAAGGTGTCGGAACTATTTGTTTGAATAAATAAATTCAATTGTTGCCAGTAAGAATGTAAATTGTTGATTTTTAAAAGGGTATCAATAAAACTTTGCAATGGATGATGATTTGATTTTTCTTCGACTATACAGGTGGAAGAAATCTCACTCCAAAAATCCTTGGCTCCCCTCGGTGCATCTGTTTCAGCTCAAAAAAGGCTGCAAGCAGTGGTTGTTCAAAATGCATCCAACATTGCAAGTAAATAAAGCAAATTATCTCTTACAAAATTAATTTTTTTGATAGTATATTCATTACAGTGCATAAAATTGATAGTAGTCTTCATGTAGAGGATGTCAGTGGTATATAGCCAATCAAAACTATTGTTTTCCTTTGGTCCTGTTCCATTGTATTTCTTACAATCCTTAGTGCTTGATTATCCAAAATTAAATTAAATTATTCCAACGTTTGTTCTCTCAAATTGAATTTGCCATTGTTTTCTGAGAATTAATTAATTATTACGGTTTTGTATGTAAGCTGTCATGATAAATACATTTATCAGTGTACATAACAGCCGGTGAGCCTTTCACTGTGTGTAAAATACAATACGTGCGGAACTACGTTACTCTTCATCCTAAATGGCCATCAATTCAGTAATAGTAAATCCATTGCTTATTTCTCCTCACGTAAACAATTTTATAGACAAATTCTTCGAGCCTAAAAGTCATACACTTCTATTTATGTTAGTATATTTATTTTGTCACCCCTATTGTTCTAATGAGACATTTCAAGTGCTGCCAAATCATTGTCATTCGCCTGTTAATTTCACAAAATTAATCATTCACTCCAGATTGTATGGCTTCTTGGACTGGCTCTATTTACGTCACAACCAGTTGCTGCGGACAGCAGTTAAGTGCAGTTAACCTGCCAGTGCCTTCCCGACTTCCGGCTATGGAAGTCATGGCCGCCTTCGCCCTCTCCATTCGTTTCTCTACTTATTTTGCCTAGTGTCTTCCATCCTTGACAATGTTGTTCTTTTTTCCTCTTTTTGTATAGATCCATCCTCGTTTATTTCTGGATTTGGCTAAGGCTTTCCTTTTCATTTCTCTGTTATTTTTTTTTCCTGTCATAAGGAGCCTTTGCTTTCAGAATGAGTAATTCATTATACCGTCAGTTTAGGGTTCGCTTTCTATATACGTAAGCTAAAAATGAGGTTCATTTTCTTCATTAAACTCATAAAGGACTGCATTATTGTTCATTATAGGATTTGCTATTTTCATAAGACATTTATTAGAAGTAAGGGTCGCAATCATTAATCAAAAGAAAATGGTTGCTATTCGTAATCTTATAAATATCTGCTTAGCTACTGTGTCAGACATTTTATATATTCTTTGATAATTATGTGACTTTTTCTGTGATTATGTAATAGGATTCCCTTCTTATTGATATTAGGTGCCTTTCTTGTAATTATTGTAACTTTATGATAATTATTCTTTGACTCCCTATGAATTTACTGACTTCTTACATGAAATATGCGACTCTCTCATTTATGATGAATTCAGTCTAACGTCATCTTTCTCGCTAAATACGACAGGCTGATCTCCTTATAAATATTGACTTCCTTTTATAATAGCGACCCTCTTGAATACGGACCCTCTGATTATGATCCTGATTTGGTCAATATGAAATAGCGACACTTTTCCATATTATGGATAGCGAGCCTTATGTCTTATTATGAATAGCAGTCCTTATGACTAGTGAGCGGACCCCATTGTGGTCATGTGTGTTCATGGTAGCAAATTTGATTCTGCTATTTTCTTTCTATATTGATTCTGATTGCTCAGATTGGTAAAGCTAGGGAAGGGCTTTGAAACCTCTAAATGTAATTATGTAATTCATTAATTATAATTTCTCAAATTCTGCAAATTAATACCGTGCACTCTCATTATAAAGAAGTCCTTGGGACCCGTGATATTTGTTCTTTATAACGAAATTTCTTTATATCAGGGTTGCAAAAACAACAAAATACAAAGGAAATCCAAGATATGGGACCAGAGATTTTACTTCTTTATAATGAAATTTTGTTATATCAGTGTTCTTTATAACGAGAGTGAACTGCAAAGAAAAAAATCACAAAAATGCTACTTAAGTTTATATCTGGGCGGATTTGCAATGTTCTGTATGATAACAAATGGTGGGATTTCAAAACTTGTGCACATAAAAATATGCAAATTTATTCAAAATTACATTTTTTCTCAAATGTATATTCTCTGTCAAATAATAGATATCAAAAAATTGAGTAGGCCTATGTACTGTATTGGATAACATAATAAGGTACTACAGTGTGTCTCAAAAAAAATTGTGCAAGTGAAAACCACCCTCTTTGGCAATTAGAAAATACTCTCGTGACATAATGTTAACATCATCGTCACGACCATAGTCTTATACACCTATCAATTGAAAGCCGCACTCCTCGACCCCCGGGAATGGTGCGTCACTTGTCAAACGCGAGTAGGATTTTCATATACATGTACCATGACGCACCTGTGTGTCTCAACTATGACGGACCATTTTCTTACAATGACTGTGCCTAGGCCTATTTAAACGTATACAAACTGACGCACCCCATTCACCATGCTGTGACGGACTAAATGCTTTCATGACGGTACCCTGCGTCATTTGTTGGTAAATGACCCACCCATGACGCACCATTCCCGGGGGTCCAGGGGTGCGTGTTACAATTGATAGGTGTATTAGCTTTCAAATACCGTTAGTTTGGTTCAATTTGCTTGTCTTTATCTAGAGATATGTTAATCTAAATAAGAAAGGGTAAAATTCCAATTGTGCCACTTTTACTAAAATCCCTTGTAAAATTGACACAACTGTGATTCCACCCTTCTGTTGTTTACATTATATCTCGAGATTAAAACAAGCAAATTGAACAAATGGCATTTGAAAGCTAAGACTTTGCTCTTGACGTTGATGTAAGCATCATGTCACGAGTGTACTGTCTAAATGCCGAAGAGGGTGCTTTTTACTTGCAGAATTTTTGAGACATGCTGCAACACGTCTCAAAAAATTGTTCAAGTAAAAACGCCCTCTTTGACAGTTAGAAAACATTGATGTGACACATGTTTACATCAGCATTAAAGGTAAATGACATGATTGGGGGTAGTCCTCAACTTGGGATGAAACTCCTCTAGAATCAAGTAAACTATGCAAGGATTCTCCTGTGAAAATCTTGTAGTCAAACGTTGACTCATTCTAAAATAAACAATGTCATTATCACTCGTAGCACGGAAACCTGCTGTGTGGCTCTCTATGTTTATTTTTATCGTCCCCGGATAAAATTAAGATACTCTATGTGTATGCTTGATTCTCCTTAAGTAAACAAATTCTTCCAGGTGGGAGATCCACTCCTGCTAGTGTACAGTTGGTATATATTTCAACTGATTTGGTTCTTGAGGCATTTTCAAGTGTTCCCAATCATGTCACTGTCAACTCTGGATACTGTCATTTACCCGGTTAACGATAAGTTGGGTTCGGAATATAGTGTGTTTGCCAGACAACAAATACGACACTTTGCACTCTTTCAAATACAATTAATTCAAACTCTTTATTAGAGTAAAGAAACGGGTAGTTGTATATTTTATAAATGTATAATTGTACAAAACAGAACTTTCAGTGTATAAATTTTGATTCCGAATTATCAACTTCAATTTACATGTATTTTCTATATACGGTGTTAATTATTTATTCAACTTAATTTAACAAAAAGATACGGAACAATAGCACCTCAGGTTTAGTGGCTTTGAGTTCAGTTCAGTTCTCGCTGCACAGTTGGCGACTAGCGACAATTGAAGCATGTCAATCCATTATGACTGAAAGTTCGCGTGGCGACATGGGCGACAACAACGACAACAGCATACAGGCCTCGACCAGTATAGCAATCAGTCGCTACCAGGCGAGTGTCGACCAGGCGAGCGTCAGTCCACTACGTGAGCGTCGACACAGAGAAGGAAGGCGGGCGTCTACCAGGGAAGACGACTGACGGCGCATGTCACTCAATTTCGGCGACGAGGGAAGGGCGTCGACCAGTATTGTCAATCACCCTTCAGCGACGAAAATTAAGGCCGTCGACGAATGACACATTGAGCGAGGTGCCAAGCCACGAGCCCAGCTCGTCCAGTATTCGACATGAGAAGAGACCCAAGCAATGAAGAAGGCTTCTCCGATGTACCAGCCTGCTGTGCCGGACCCGCGTGAATCAAGGTGTATGCCTGCAACTACATAACATATATGGGCGCGCCCCATATCCTTGATGCCTACACACTCGGTACTCTCTCGAGCACAACCTGCTCTCTCGAAATTTAGGTGTCTTCTGCCAAATTTTCCACTCGTTCTAAGCCACCTACATCCACACTCACCTCACACAGAATAATTCCACCTGTTCAGATTATATAATACCTTACCCTATACAATACCATAACCTGTTCAAACTATCTATACACAATACCTTCACGACTGTTCAAACTAGCGCACTGTAAGCTAGCTAAACTAAGTATGCAAAACTTATTCAAATTAACATAGAACTACAGGCTGCATGGTTATGCTGCCTAGTTACAGAGCTGAACACTATGCACACCAGCTTGGGGGATGAAAATCATTAACGATCCTGGACAGTCCACATAACCTTTTACAACTAAACATATCTCAGGAATGAAAACAAACAACTGACAGAACCAAGGCATTTGAAAGCTCAGACTATGCCCTTGATGCGTGATGTAAGCATGACATCAGAAAAAAAAACATAAAATGTTATCAATTACCAAAGAGGGCGCTTTTGACTTGCACAATTATTTTGAGACAAACAATAAACTTCCGCACTTTTTTAATAGGGGGGGGGGGGTGCTTCATGAATAAGACATTTTTTTCCTATAGAAGCATATATGAAATGTTTCAGATTAAATGAAGCACAGGTAACATATTTCAATTCTGAGAAAAGGCATCTACTGAATTTAATATTACATGACAATGGGGGAAGCTGCTCGCCATTGATGCCACCG
>JZLH01S0100892.1:0-13070 GCA_001188425.1 Eucidaris tribuloides
CTTCAGTCTGGCACTTGACTCTAGAGACAGAGCAGGTTGATAAACCTGTTCTAAGTAGAGGCTATTTGTGCTCATTTGCTGTATCCAGCAAACATACATTGTTTGTTATTTTTTGAATCAATGAATCAAAGAAGTTAGCTTTGTATTTTTCAGTGTATAAAAACTCACTCAGTACATATTCAGAGACAATGGGCTTCTGCAGAAGCCCAGAAAAATATATTGATATAGGTTAATCAGTGATTACAACAGAGGCAGTGCCGGGGGGGGGGGTAGCCCAGAGGGGATGACCACCCCAACTTTTCTAAGTAATTTGAATGACAGGGATTTTACTGTTTTTAGTAAATTTCCGGCCCCCCGTCCTTAATTGTTGTCTAAAAAAATGGCAGGCAAAAGTGTTTTTCATCGTCGGTCTACCGGCCGGCAAAATTTCCTGGCAGATTTCACCCCTTCTAAGATTATTACCCTGACGCTGCCCCTGGATTACAATGAACATCTTTAGCTTCATGTATAGCAATGTAATGGATTAAAAAAATTTGCAATGCATTGCAGAATCAAAGCTTTTGATGATATACTTCTCATAAGAGTAAAGAGATATGTTGTTAATGATATGAGGATCCTATCTTATTTCTAGGACACCACACTGTCCAAGATGATTGACATGAACCTGGAGCCGTACCTGCAGAAGTTTGAGGGCATCAGTGAGGCTGCCTCCAAGGAGTACTCCCTGGAGAAAGCCATGGAGAAGATGGTGGGAGAATGGGCTGAGGTAAGTAAACTTTATTCCTAACTTAGGAGAAGATGAGTTTAGGAAAGTGTAATTTTTTGGTCGGCGGAGGTAAGTCACCTTCATTCCTAAAGGAGATAAGTTTAGGAAAGTGTAATTTTGGGGGGGAGATAAGTAGGAGTAAATTCTGATTGCTTGGAATGAAGTGTTTATTTTGTGGTTGAGATAGTGGGTTTGGAGCCTGTTTTGGCTTGGGGATTTTTGACCGGGGTAGCCAGTGTTCTCTATGTGTGCTTTGGTGCTGGGTGTCTTCGAGATGCTGTGTTCTCCTGGACATTAGTTAATTGTGGTAGTTCTTTTTTTTTTACAATGACTGCTAATCATTTGTAAATTTGTGATTTTATTTGATTGTGAAAAGTCTAAAACATGTAATTATATTAAAAAAAAAGTAAGCTCCATTCCTTTATGTGCACAGAAATACTTTTCTAAAACTTGTATAAAATATCTGTCCAGTGTGAGTTTTAAAAAAAAAGGAAACCCAGATACAATCCCAATTTTTTTTCCAAATGGAAAAAAAATTGTAAAGCTGATATCAGGGAATAATAGCAAAATCATTTTGCTTTCATGTAGTGTTAAATATTTCTTATTTGGTCACAGGTATCTAGCTACTTAGCAATCAAATTTGTAGGGCATGTCAAAAATTGATTCTGTCCAAGTTTTGACTTTGCCGTGTGCATGCGTGACTGGGTGCTCTGTCGTGAAAGCACTAGCCAATTTCATCATGCAGCACACAACTACACCAATTTGTGAGGAAAAATGTTTCACACTTGTGGCATAAGTGAGCTTTGTCATATGTTTGGTCCACAGACCTGAACCACATCACTGATAATAACTTATGCATCTAATCCATACCCTTTCTTCATAATTTGTGATTGACAGATGGAGTTTGTAATGATCCCGTACCGTGAGACTGGTACCATGATCCTGTCTTCCGTGGATGACATCCAAGTGCTCCTGGATGATCAGATTGTCAAGACACAGACTATGAGGGGGTCACCATTCATCAAACCATTTGAGGAACAGATCTGGTAAGTTGGATTGCATTTCAGTGGTGTTATTTATGTGAATAAAACAAAACTCTGTTCCATTGTTGGCTCTATCAAATTTCATATCTATATAAAATTTTGAAGGAATTTTCAGACTTTGGTGATCAACATAGATTGAATACCAGACTGTGGTTCTGTTCAGTCTAATAAATTTTTCGTCAGTTTTTCACGAGAATGTGGTACAGTATTGTCATGCTAGTTAATTAGGCAATCAATAAAATCAATCAATCAATCCATCCATCCATCCATCCATCCAATCAATCAATCAATCAATCAATCAATCAATCAATCAATCAATCAATCAATCAATCAATCAATCAATCAATCAATCAATCAATCAATCAATCAATCAATCAATCAATCAACCATCAATCAATCAATTAATTAATTAATCAATTAATCAATCAATTAATCCATTAATCAATCAATCAATTAATCAATCATTAATCAATAATTTCAGGGCATGGGAGGCCAAGCTCTTGCTCCTGCAGGAGATCTTAGATGAGTGGCTCAAGGTACAAGCCACGTGGCTCTACCTGGAGCCTATCTTCAGTTCCCCAGACATCATGGCCCAGATGCCAGAGGAGGGACGCCGCTTTGCCACAGTGGACAAGAACTGGAGGGACATCATGAAGGCAGCTGTTGTGGTGAGTGTAACCCGTTGGAGACTGAGAACAAGATATCTTGGGCTGGGGTATATGGAGAATGTGTGTTATTATACAAATAATGCACATTAGCGAGGGCGTTAGTAAAAACTATTGACCGCGAGGTAACTTTCGAAAAATCTGAAACACACAAGGCCGCAGGCCGAGTGTGTTTTGGATTTTTAGAAAGTTACCGAGGGTCAATTGTTTTACTAACGACCGAATGCGTAATGTGCATTATTTGTTTTATAAAATGGTTTCAAAAATCTGAGCGGGCATTAGTAAAAACTAATGACCGCTCGCATAACACACAGAATCAACATGACCATTTTATAAATTGAAATCAAATCATCTCTGATGGGTTAAGATGCCTGGAGTAGAACAGGTAGATTGGAGGTCCTCTTAATGAATTAGTGGTTGCTTGAAACTTGTAGTCAGTCATTTACTAATAGAAATTAAAGCAGGATAAAACAATAAATCAACTTAACCAGTTTGTAATGTAATACTGAAAAGCATTATGATTACATGATATGTTATTCAAATTTTGTCTAATTGGAACAATTGTTCAAATTAGTGCATGTTAAAACATGCACTTTCAGAGTGTCGTGTTATATGTTTATTCTGGTGGATAATATAATACCTGTAAGTGAGATGACCTGCTGTCTAAAGTATCCAGGTACATTTTTAGGTAAATCAAAATATTAAAATACCCAGCTTATCGTAAGAAAAAGAAGTAGAATTCTTGAGTATTGGTAAAAAAAAGAGTAAATAAACAACACACTTTTTTGAGATATTTCTTGAATATCATCCCAGTGAGCTGATGTAAAATATTCTAATGCAAATCAACAAAGTTAAGCACAATTTTAAACAAAGTTACTCATTGACTCAGTTGTAATATCAGTATATAATTTGAATATATCCTTGTTGGGTATTAATTTGTAATCATTTACTTCTACTCCTAGTTTCTCATGATGATTTTATTTTGATTTGTTTTTTACTCTAGGACAAGCATGTCTTGGCTGTGACTGAGATTGAGAAGATTCTGGAAAGACTGAAGAAATCCAATGAACTGTTGGAGCTTATCCAGAAGGTACAGTGACTTTACTCTATATGGTTGAAAACTTATGCAAACATACATTCGTAAAGATGCCTCATTAAACTTTGAGAATAGAACAGATACAAAGATAAGATTTCATTTTTGAGAGGCAGACCCTAGAAATCTCTAATGGACAATTTCAAGAAAGATGAATGCCTTCAATTTAAAAATGTTCAGAGTGTGATGGTTCTTGTTAAATTTATTTATACAAAGTCACTATCTTAGCCGAATTGTTCTGGTTGGGGATTATCTATTTGAGAGAATTTTATGATAAGTATTGTTTTTTTTTTTTTTTTTCTTACAGTAACTGGCAAAAGATCTTCATTCTTTTGATATCCAAAACGGACATTAATAATGATGTTTTGTGGCATGTCATGAATTTCATCATCAGGAAATACAGAAGTTCAATTGTTATTCAGTCTTTTGTTTTCAACTCATGTGCATAAGCACAATAGACTTCCTGTAGGTCAACATGTAAAAGTCAATGAAATGTTTCATATCTGTCTCTTGCAAGTGTATTAAAGAAATGAGATGAAAAAGAAAAATTATAAAAGTTAGGTGCAAGTTATTGATCTTAATATAAACCTTTGTTCCAAATGTTCATGGGGTGTGACAAAAAATAAACAACTTTTCTCAAAACGGTTTTGCTGAAGAACCAAAAGTCACACAGTGCAAGATCTGGGGAATAATATGGGTGGTCAAGGGATGTGATCTGTTTGTTGGCCAAGAACTGCCTCACCTTTCCCCAGACAGAAGACTGTGGCCAAAGGAACCTATATTTGCTCTAAAGAAGAAGGACTTTGCCAAGTGCTTCCGTGGGTGGCAGCAGCAAATTCAGAAGTGCTTTCACTTGGGAGGTGGGGATTACTTTGAAGGGGACAATAAGTACATGTACTTTCTATGTATATTTTGTAACAAAATCATATTGAGAAATTTCTTGTTTCTTTTTAGTCACTCCTTGTACATATTCATTTGGCCTCATTTGTGATTTGAAATATATGAAGTAAATTGACATCGGTGAATTCCCTTTTTATTGCTTCAGGGTCTGAACGACTACCTGGAGAAGAAGCGTCTCTACTTCCCACGATTCTTCTTCCTCTCCAATGACGAGCTCCTGGAAATCCTGTCGGAGACCAAGGACCCGACCCGAGTGCAACCTCATCTCAAGAAATGCTTTGAGGTAATTTTTTTTTTTTAGTTTATTGATTCCAGAAAATAAACAAGGAATAAATGAGTTTCATTATATCACTGCCAAATTAAGTTTGAAAGGTTACATAGGAATCAGCGTACAGCTGGGCAGTCAGGCGGTCGGTCAAAGCGTTACAAATCTTTTGATCAATGCTCATAGAATTTGGCATACACACTGGTCTTGTGATGAAGATGTGCAACACATATTTTTGGAATGTGTCAAATATTTCCTGTGGACAAATATTGTTAAACTACTTCCTGATTTTATGAGCAATGATAATGAAATTTGGCATGCATATCGGTCTTGGGGTGAAGATATGCAAGTGAATATGTTACAAAATGTGAATGTGTCAGAAAATGCATTGCCATGGTAATGGCATATTTAGCGATGAATTAGGGAAAATTATTTTATCAAACCACTTCTTCATGTTTTGAGCAATTCTCAGGAAATTTGGGGTGCAAATTTGTCTTGGGGTGAAGGTGTGCACACACATGCTTTTGAATGTGTCAGAAACCGTGTTGCCATGATAATGGCATATTATGACAATATATGAGGGTCCTGATGTTGCAAGGGTATTAAGTGCTTTCACTGTTTCTAGTTTTAACTAAAAATTTCTAGTTTTAATTAAAAACAAGTAATTAAATGAAAAAGAAAATGAGTAATGGAATGAATGAATGAAAATATAACTAAATAACTAAATGAATAGAAAAGAGAAGAGGATATGTAATACAATGTAATGTGAGGGGTATTAATTGCCTTCAGTGATATTTTGTTGTAACTAAAAACAAGTAATACAATGAAAAAGAAAGTACGAAAGAAAGAAATGAATGAATGATTGAAATGACTAAATAACTAAATAAATAAAGAAGAGGATATAATGTAATATAATGTAATGTGAGATAATAAATCCAATCTCAATCCAATCTTATATTCTTTTTTCTCAGGGTATTGCCAAGCTGGAGTTCACTGACATCCTTGACATCACCCACATGAAGAGCAGTGAGGGAGAGGTGGTAGAACTCATCACCACTATCTCTACATCCAAGGCCAGAGGTCAGGTGGAGAAATGGCTACTGGAACTGGAAGGCTATATGGTCCAGAGTTTACACAGGGTATGTGTCTTTAATAAGTTCTTATTTTAATATCAAGAGAGATATTTGATAGATTTTCATAACCACAAATTTCAGTCTGAAGTTGTCATTTCTTAACTTGTACATACTTCACTTCCTGATAAACCTATACAAAGTGAATGAAAAGGCACTAAAAATGTCATCAAATATGAAAACTATAGATAAAGTTATGATTCATGATGCCGACTGAAGATTAACATGATTAATAGACTTGTAATAATAGAAAAACCAGATTGCAATATCAGAAAATGATATTTGATAGAATTTCAGAACTACAAGTTTCAGTCTGAACTGGCCATTTCTGAGCTTGTTCATATTTCACTTCCTGATAAACCTAAACAAAGTGAATGAAAAAGCAATAAAATAGCGAAAAATAAATACAAATTCTCCATCTTGAAAATGGCAAAAATGTATGGCGTATACACTATCTGAACTACTCCACTTTTCTGAATAGGTCATCAAGCAGTCGATGGAGGCCTACGCCAACACCGACCGCAACGACTGGGTGGTGTCGTGGCCCGGCCAGGCCGTGCTGTGCGTCTCTCAGAAGTACTGGACCGACGAGATCCACAAGGCCATCGTTTCGGGCCAGAAAGCCCTGGATGACTACCTCCAGGTCAACAACCGCCAGATCGACGACATCGTCGCGCTCGTCCGCGGCAAGCTCAGCAAGCAGAACCGCACCACGCTGGGGGCGCTGGTCGTGCTGGACGTGCACGCCCGCGATGTGCTGGCACAGCTGGTTAAGAGCCAGGTGAGATTTTATTAATTTCGCAGGGTTCGTACGGGTCAGGGAATTTCTGGAATGTCAAAGAAATTTAAAATATTTTTCCAGATGCAAATGTCAGAGGAAGTTAAGGAATTCAACAATTTCCTCTGGAAAGTCAGGGAAGATCATTTTTTCAAGATATTTTCAAAATAACCCTTGATTGGGAGGTTGCTAGTAATGTGATGATGCATTTTTAAAATCACATGCTTTAAAAATGTAAAAACAATCATAGAAATTTACAGTTTTTGCTCTGGAAAGTCATGGAAAGTTGGGAAGTTTTGAAAATGTGTGATAATGAGGTACTTGAAAACAACATGAATATATTTACAAAATCAAACATGCAGGGTTTTTTACCACCTTACACCCATTGAAGTATTTTTATTTTTTTTTGGTAAATTCACTTTTTGCTTGGAATCATGTGCAAAATGAAGCATGATATGTTTTACATACTGACCAAAGTTTTTTGATATTAAATGATTTAATGAACTGTATAAAACATGATTTTGACAAGTAAATGTTTCTTTCCTTACTGAAATATGGGCTAACCAATAAATAATAAAATTCATTGTTTATGTCCAAATAGGAGCAAAGATTTCATTGTTCTTCCTTTGACAAATAGGGTGTTATATTTACAGGTAATATATGTGATCGACATCTGACCCTTCAAAAGACTGTTGCATCACCATTACGTAAAACTACTAAATACTTCTCTAACCCTAGCTCATTTTTAAAAATCTTGTAATTAGTACAAAAATGGTGGACTGTCTTGCCACACCCCACTCTTATTTAAAATTTCCCTAGTCTTAATTCTAAGTCATTTAAAACCCAGTCTTTACCAACTCCATGACCTTGAAATACCCATATACCTGTATGTCCAGATCCTGAGCTATTCAGTAAGTATCCTATGCAAAACAACCATGGTGATGAAAAATTTGCACCCGATACTATGCAGGTGAAAAACGAGAACGACTTTCAGTGGCTGTCGCAACTGCGCTATTACTGGGTGGAGGACAACATGCTGACTAGGATGATCAACTCCATGCTGGCCTATGGCTACGAGTACCTCGGCAACTCGGGACGTCTCGTCATCACGCCCCTCACTGACAGATGTTACAGGTAAGTCTTCCCAAGATGAATCATTTACATCATTTTCTACATTGTAATAGAAAAATGATATTAAACAAGATATAATTATGTAATCAGCACAATTGAAAACAAACGTCATTGGTTGCAATATAGGTTAATTCTGAATATTAAGAGTAACCTAAAGTATTACTTGAAAAGCAGAAACTTTCATGATTGTGTACCTTCAAGCATAAATCAAAACTGATTGTTCACTGTATTTACCTGAGAAGTGTTACTTTTCAGAGTGATAGGAACCTTTTATCAGACAATTCAATACAGATTTTCAAGGAGCATTAAAAAAATATCCATAATATCGTCGTCCTCATCCTCATCGTCATCATCATCATCATTTACATACCAATTCCCCATTTTGTAAGGTTGGACCTTTCATTTCCTAGATGGCACTTTTCCAAGCTTTCCTGTTACGTGTGTCTAGCTGGGTGAAGCCAGATGTTCTTATATTTTGTTCTGTTGTCTCCTTCTATAAGTTTTGTAGGTTTGCCACAGGATTTTGAGTCAGACACATAAAAATTCATAGCCTTCTGAAACTAATAGCTCCACTCCTCAATTGCCATATGGTTATACCTCAGTAAATAAAAAGAAGCTTTAGTCTTTCTTACTAAAGATTAACAAATATATAATTCTGATAAACAGAAACAAAAACACTCATCATCAGACATAAATACTGTATATGACCGATTCTGTTGTGATTTATTTCAACCCAGAACCTTATTCGGCGCCCTCCACCTTCACTTGGGCGGTGCCCCTGAGGGTCCCGCCGGTACTGGCAAGACTGAAACCACCAAGGATTTGGCCAAGGCCGTGGCCAAGCAGTGCGTGGTGTTCAACTGCTCCGACGGTCTAGACTACATCGCCCTGGGCAAGTTCTTCAAGGGTCTGGCCTCATGCGGGGCCTGGTCCTGCTTCGACGAGTTCAACCGTATCGACCTCGAGGTGCTGTCCGTGGTGGCACAACAGATTCTGACCATCCAGAGAGGTAATGGAATTGTATTTGTCGAAGAGTATTTCACAATCTAATTTATGCAGACTTATGCATATTTGTAGCTAGAATACTGGTAATGAGTAATGTAATTCCCCTCGTCGCTTGTCCGGCAGAAGGGCTCTAGCATATGTTCCTGGCAGAAGGGCCTTAACACTAAATTGTCTCTAACTTGAAAACCATTGACTCTTTTCACATGAAAGTAGTATATTTTTAGATCCATCAGTCAATCTGTTTAGTGCAAATGTCAAATAAGGCAATATTTCTCAAATTAGAGAAAGTTTATTGTTAACACCCTTCTGCCGGGAACATATGCTACGGCCCTTTTGCCGGACAAGTCATGACCTTTTCTAGCAATATCGTTAGCCATTAGTCATGTTGCATTGTACCAAATATATTGCTGATATGTCATGCAAACCCAGACAGATTGTCAATGCATTATGGCGTTTAAAAAAAAAATTAGCAAATTAGATTAATAGTTAAAGCATCGGTCAAGTCTGGTTTCCTTGAGGGCCTGCTACTGGTATCCTGGTAACCAGTACTATTTGTCTCAGGTTGGTGTTAGGAAGGGCATCCGGCCGTAAAATTCTGCTCCACAAAAAGCTTTAACTCCAATGAGATGAATCCGGCCACCCCCGTAAACGGGGACAAAACTGGATTTAAGAAAAACAGACACTACTACTACTACGACTAATGATTTGTTATGTCATGCATTGTAACATTGACTATGTGTGACTAGTATGATCGTGGAGATTCTGTCTGCCTTATTTGTACAATTTGGCTATTTCTAGTTTGTAATTAGGCCTAAAAAAAAAATTGTTGTGTTGGCGTAACCCGCCCGACCCTAAAAATATGCCCGTACCCTACTTTTTTTTCTTCTTTGTATTGCTATCGATAGTATCGATATCGCATTTCGTGCTGACTTTGCGATCGAATTGAAAACCTGGAAGTGTTGTGGACAGAACAGCGATTTTCCCGCCGAATGCAAGCATACAACGCACTTCGTGCGCTTCTATATGGAGCCTCGCTAGCTATAGCCTCTAGCCACGCAAACTACATAAAGTTCATAAAGTGAAAGCACTGGGCACTGATAGTGACCCATTAAAAAAAAAAACACACACCGCCCTACCTACCCTATTTTTCAGTGAGCCGTTACTCCAATACAACAATTTTTTTTTAGGCCTTAGTTTGCTGCAATTTTATAACATAGTTATTCTTTAAGAAGAATTGTGTTCTCCACATTCCACAGGTAGAATATAATGCTGAAATATTTTAATGCAGTATTTTTCAAAATGAGAAAGTTTTTTTAAGTTGATGATACGGTTGCAGGTTACAATAATTGATGAAATTAATGCATTGCCATGAATTATTTCTGGCCAGGTTAAACCATGTTATAAATGTAACAGAGCAACAACAATTAAACAAGATTTCCTCCATCTGTAACTGCAGTGTGCTTGTAGAATATGTGACTTGATAAAGAAATCTTTGTCCTTAATCCAGGTATCAGTGCTGGGGCAGACTCTCTCCTGTTTGAAGGCACAGAGATCAAACTGGATCCTACCTGTTCCGTCTTCATCACCATGAACCCTGGTTATGCTGGTCGATCTGAACTACCCGACAACCTCAAGGTAACACAAATAATTCACAGCATTCAGTCCTGCTTAGCATTTGTATGTAAATGTTAAGTTCATATTGACTGGCCTTGGGGGAGAATATATTACTTGAACTAGAATCAAATTACTTCAGTGCCAAATTGTTGGATCAACGTAATACATTCTGTCATCCCCCAAGAATGAGAGCCAGCTAGTTGTGGTTGTTGTGGTATACTTTTCATGTTTAAGAACCTTTACATAATTAAATCAAATTTGACTGCTCTAGATCAATTGTCTAATCACTGTGGTCACATCTGATATGCAAACTAGTATGAATTATTGTAAAAACAATAATCCATTCTTATTTATGTGGCTCTGCAATGTAAAGTTGCCATAAAGAAGTATAATGTTGTGACTTCGTTTAGAAAAATGGCAAACCATTCAGACATCATTCTGTCAAATAAAGATAACTTGACTAAATAAAATACTTCCCATTTCAGTTTGTCTCATGGATTGTGTTAGCAATGATATGTAATGTACATTAGTGCAAAGCATATATGTGATGTTTGAAAATAAAAATCTTCACATGTATATTCCACTATGTGTAGTACTTGTTTCATAGATCTTACTTATTACTAGTTTCAAATATTGATAAGTTTCACTACTGGCTGTTTTGTAGGCGCTGTTCCGTACAGTGGCCATGATGGTGCCGGACTATGCCATGATCGCTGAGATTGTGCTATACTCCTTCGGTTTTGTCAAAGCCCGCCCTCTGTCGGTGAAGATCGTTGCCACCTACCGTCTGTGCTCTGAGCAGCTGTCGTCCCAGCATCACTACGATTACGGGATGCGAGCCGTTAAATCTGTGCTGACTGCTGCTGGTAACTTGAAGGTACGTCCAATCAGCGAACAGTAGTCTATTTACTCTTATTTATAGCAGGCCTAGAGATAAGATCTCAGTTGTTCTAAATTAATAAAAAAAAATTCAAACAATGGTGTAGATAAGCAAGTTTTCTTGTTTTGTTCGAGAGGAGGGGGATGCTTATCTGTTCATTTACCTCTGAAAAATGAAAAAAAAAAGTTATGACTATTTACACCACTTATCCAGATGGCATGGCTGATTAAGCACATATTTCTTTAGAAGGTGAGAACATATCACTGCAATCCATCTAAATGGTGTATAAGTTTCTTGAAGATGTGCATATTGTTTTACTTACATTGCAAGGTAGTATAGCAAACAAATTGTTAAAGGCTGAATGTTATATATGTTTGTGATTCAATACTGGAAATAAACTTTTGACATTCAATTCAATTCAATTCAATTTAATTTATGTTTTGTGTCATGATATACAATATATACAATATATACATGTTAAAAAGCATACAAATTATAATACAGTCATTTACTCGAAAGAAAAGTGATAATTATAAATAATTGCTTACAGTGCACTAAAATTGGATATTTACAGTGTAAAAATGGAAGAATGACATGATATTTGTCATATTTGTCTTTGCAATCTGCAGCTGTATGGGTTACAGCTTTCTGCACCTGAGCCAAAACTCACTTATTTCAGATGTAGAAATATTTTTCTGTCTTATGTTTAAGAAAATTTTTGTTAACATTAGTGTTGTAGTCAAGTCAAGGTGATTTGAGGCCACCAAATATTGACCTGAAGACCTGCCTTGGCTACACCACTGGTAAACGTACTCTTGTTGATGCTATTTCAAGTCTGATCATATTTAATTTCACTTTTCCATCCTTGAATTTTAGCTCAAGTACCCAGAGGAAGAGGAAGATATCCTGATGTTGCGGTCCATCAACGACGTCAACTTACCCAAATTCTTGTCTCACGATTTGCCCCTCTTTGAGGTAAGCTATTCCCCCTCTCTTACAAAACAAGTAATTTTCAGTATAGAGAGCTGAAATAATGACATTAAACTGTTTTCCAAAATATTTGTGGACAATAGCCAAATCATAACTCAGTGCAACTACAGCTCACCTATTGGTGAAATAACCAGCTGGGACGTGCTGCACCTGGTTGCACCATTGTCCACACGTAGTACTGAGCCAGAGTGATGTCAAACTTTAGTGTTTTGTTTGAATCATCTTGACAACGTTTAAAATATTATGTAACTGCACCTATTGTAAGCCTATTAGCGTGGCACAGTTGTGGATTGCTTGCTCTTTGGGCGATGTGTCCAGGGTTTTCACAAGTATGCGCATATTCAAATTTTATTTAACACTCATCATAAAAACACAATACAAAAATTTATACAAATATTACATAAGTGAAATGAATATAAAAATACAAATCACAAAACATGTAAAACATAATGAGAGTGTAAGGGGTGAGCAGAAAGGAGGAGACTCCTTTTATGAAACCTACCTCGGGAAAAACATTAGATATTGCAAGTTATACAAACATAAAGGACAAAGAAAATACTACATGTAAAAAACAACAGAACAACAGACATAATGCCTAGATTATTTACAATATTTAATCAATGTATTTGTTCAATAGGAATTGTTTGTATTTGTATTCAAAAACATGAAGTGATTTACTTGATTTAATTTCAGGGGGTATATTTTGCCATATTTGTGGTCCTTTAAAAAACACGAATTTCTCATGCATGTACATGTAGTTCTTATTTTTGGGGTATGGGTAATTACTGGTCATTTCTGGTATTGTAATTA
>JZLH01S0100892.1:14495-33341 GCA_001188425.1 Eucidaris tribuloides
TTCCAGTTCCAGAGACCCCCAACTTTGCCGTTTTGCTCCTGATTTTTCGCTCAGCCGCGCCGCGAAGCGGCTTGGCCGAACCAGAGCATTGCCCTTTCAGCACGGTGCGCTGTTGGCGCGCCGGAACTTCGCCGCAGTGCAGTTCCAGAGCATAGCATTTTGAGGTTTTCTGAAGCCTTAGCTCCAGTTCCAGAGACCCCCATTTTTCGCTCAAGTCCGTTCCAGAGCCCCCGATTTTCGATTTCGGTGCGGCACATAGGTATCACTTTGTAAGTCGAGTGTCCCCCCCCCCCCCCACCCCGGGGTTGCACCATTGTCCACACGTAGTACTGAGCCAGAGTGATGTCAAACTTAGTGCTTTGTTTGAATCATCTTGACAACATTTAGAATATCGTGTAACTGCACCTATTGTTAGCCTATTAGCGTGGCACAGTTGTGGATTGCTTGCTATTTGGGCGATGTGTCCAGGGTTTTCACAAGTATGCGCATATTCAAGTCAATATAACATTTGAAACCTTGAGTTTAGATTTTATAATACTTTCCTTGTAGAGTTATATCACAGAATTTATAACATTTATTAAGATTTTACTCATGGTGAAGCAGATATTGGTAATATTAATGTTATTGTTACAGTGTTGATATATGATATCAAAGCAAATGAATCAATAAGTTACTCATTGAGTCAGTTTATCAATGCTCATGCATTTTTCATTCCTATTGTTTATATTTTTGGCGGAAGTAGTATTACCTAATATTTATAATGCTTGGGATGATGAATGTTGTATAGATCTCTCTAAGTCTGTGAATGAAATGAAGCTATGGAATTATGTCTCTTTCAAACACTTTTGTCTATTATTTCTTGCTTTGCAGGGTATCACCTCTGATCTGTTTCCTGGAGTCGTCCTGCCCAAGCCTGACTACCAGATTCTGACCGACGCTATCAAAGAGAATTGTGAGAAGATGAACCTCCAACTCACTGATGTATTCCTGGACAAGATCCTACAGGTTAGTCCAAGAATATATCAATTCAAATCAAATCAACATTTATTTCAGTATTTGCATAAAAAGTATAATGTGGTTTAAAATATCAGGAATGCACCATCAAAGAGCAGGCTTGTAAAACAGGTGCACGTTGTTGCATAATGATGAATTCAAATTTTGACAATATTGAAACTATAGAACAAAAAGGAAAAACTACTTACAGAAACATAACATAATTGTGTGTTGAATGTAGCACAAAAATATAAGAAATGATATAAATCAAATTATGAGAGTGTCAAAACTATACAACATAATATACAGCATTTCAGAGTAGGTGTGGAAAAATGTGCAGTACACAATTATATTCGTGTTTACCCGCATTAATGGAGGTGTGATTTGTCCAGTCGTTCAGTTACTATCAGTTTAAACTAGCTTTTACTTTATTTTTTCTATTTGTTTTGTTTCCATACATATACCGTGAGGAATACATGAATTGGCATGAAATAATGCAAATTGAAAAAGAGATAATTTGCTGCCTTTAAGAGCTAGATTAGACCTTTTACTCATTTCTGCAACTGTTTATGATGTCATGGTGAGGAAAAAGGTGATATATCATTTTGACATTTGTCGAATTACTTTAACTCCCCCCCCCAAAAAAAGTAACATATTTTATAAAAGATACTTTCTGAAAATAGGGAAGAGTGGAGTAGATGTAAATTAAAAACACCATTTGGAATGTTTCAGATTTAGTGATATTTGACACCCCTAAAAATGTGTCAAAGATGATTGCTCAAATTATTTCAATGAAATGACTGTTTATTAATGTAGTGATTTGAGCAAAATAAGTGACTATTTTGTCATTCCTAGATCTATGAAATGATGATTGTTCGTCATGGCTTTATGATTGTCGGTGAACCGTTTGGAGGCAAGACCTCAGCGTACCGTGTGCTGAGCCACGCTCTTGGAGACATTGCTGAAAAGGTGAGTGATGCACTGTCCTTACTTTTCAATAACAACGCAAAAAAATAAAATTATGATATAAAATACAAATACTACTCCAAATGATATGAAGTGAAAATATAGTTTGATATGTGATGGAGATTATGACAGTGAAAGGGCACAATTTCTCTAATGTCCAACCATGTTAAAAAAGCAAATTGCCAAAATTTGTGTTGTAGTGAAAGAAATAGGTTCATAAACATTGCATGAATATTAATCAAGAGTAATGTGTTAACCCGTTGGACACAATATGATTTTGATATAACAAACATTTTTCATAGAGCCCAGCCCGAGATATTTCATACTTAGTCCTCATTGGGTTGAATACTTAATTATAGACTTTCAAAACAATAAATGGAGTAGTCAAAGATATTTAATTGAAAAATAACAAATAACTGAGTGATGGACTTGATCTTTAGCAATCAACAATTTTTATGAAAAGTTTGTTTAATGAATCAATGATCTCATTCTGTGATAACAGCGCCAAACTTCAAAAACCAGACCAGTTGAGTATCAAGTCAAATGTTACTATGTGTTGGCACCAAACAAATGGAATCAGTAAATTTGATCAAGATGCCAGGATTAAAGTGGCATTGATCTAATGCATTCCTGTGCACCAAATGAAACGGAAGCATCATATTTCTTGGTTTTCCGGCTTGCAGTGTTTCCATGTATTTGTGTGTGTACGTGTCTGTCTGTCTGTTATCATCTTGTTCAGTCATTTGTTTATTTCATTTTGTTTGTTTATTTTTTAGGGTCTGATGGATGAGAATAAAGTCCAGATCACTGTCATCATGTTGTTTTTTGGTTTTGCGGCTGGCAGTCTTTCCGTGTATGTGTTTGTGCATGACTGTCCGTCTGTTTCCATCTTGTTAATTTCTTAACTTTGTTTTACATGTATATGTTTGTTCAGGGTCTAATGGATGAGAATAAAGTCCAGATCACCGTCATCAACCCCAAGGCGGTCACCATGGGTCAGCTCTATGGTCAGTTTGACCCTGTCTCCCACGAGTGGTCAGATGGTGTGCTGGCCATCAGCTACAGGGCATTTGCCAGCTCAACGGTGAGCAGAGACATATTACAATAATCTAAAATTTGCTTGTCATATCGGTTCCTTAGAATTTAAGTATATGTTGATGTAGGGAAGTGAAAAAGGTCTGAAGATCTTGTTGCCAGTTGAAAAATACAAACAGAACAATCATCGCATCCTCGTGACACCAATTGTAATTGTCCTCTCTGTTGACAGTCATTGATATAGGTAGTACAAAATGTTTAAAATGGATTGTGCCTTCCTACCTGAACCTGATTATTACTATTGTTTCAACTTATAGTTAATTTGCAGTACTGTTTTCCTGTCCCTGTTATTAACATTGTTTTGTGATAAAACACTAAGAGTAGGCTAATACATGTGTCAATCTACAAGCATTTTTTTGTGGGGTGCAGGAAGGGGGATTCAGAAAGAGGGGGTGATTGTTCTCAAAACAGAAAAATCATGCACATTTATATCATTGATGATGATGTGAACTACTTTGAAAAAAAGTGTGACATAAATCAGAAAGTGTAGTAATCTACATTCTGTACAATACACTTCAAAGACTGTTATTACAGAAATAATGTACTGTTAGAAAGACACTTAAACTTACGTAAACTCCCCCCTCTCCTAAATAAAAGGAGACCTAAATTACCACATACATATGGTCCATATCATCTCATGTCACAAAGCTGTAACTGTTATAAACACAAGTCTGTTTTCATCGCTATCGTAGTAAAGTCCTCTTCATTTTTGTTATTTTTGTTATTTTTGCTATTGTTTGCATAGACCCCTGATCGTAAGTGGTTGATATTTGACGGTCCCATTGATGCCATTTGGATTGAGAACATGAACACCGTGTTGGATGACAACAAGAAGCTGTGTCTGATGAGTGGGGAGATCATCCAGCTAGCTCCTACCACCAATCTTATCTTTGAACCCAAAGACTTGGAGGTGGCCTCCCCAGCTACGGTAAGTAGACAATGATTTTGTCTTACTCCTTGGTAGTGAACTGGAAATTTAGAATCATTGATGATAACAATAATTTCTGTCAAGTGTATGATTTGTTTTCTGGTAGTGCTAATACTTCAGATACTGTTGGTAAATATTTGCTTTGCACCATTAACCCGTTGAAGATGAGATATCTGGACACAAGGTCTGTGGGAAATGCGTGTTAAAGTAAAATCAAACCATCTTCAAAGGATTAACAGAAAAAAGAAGAGAAATACAACATTGGAAAATATATTAACCTTGGCATATTCTAGATTTAGAGTCAGTTTCTGCAGTAAAATACTTTATTATGGGCAACATACAGCATACAGGATACAGGATTACCTATCTGTAATGAATTCAGCAAGGTTGAGCCAAGGCTGAATGGCTAAGGGAGTGGGCCACAAGTGAATTCAAGCAGTTTAAATAAGTGAATGTCCAGGTGACAGCCCCCCCCCCTTTCTTAAAAGAAAAATCTCCATCTCTATTTTGTAAGGTAATTTTTATCCACAGGCAAAGGAACTTCATCTTATTTAATTTGGTGATGTAGAGACACCTCACACAAGATATTTTTGACACTTTAGTTTATTTTATCTTTGAAATATAGATCAGTAATGACCAACTGCTATACTATGTGGTCACTTCAGGTTATCAACTGAGTGTCCACACTACAGAGGTTTTGGCTTGGGTTTCTGTATTGTGTCATGGCAGGTGGATATATGAATAAAGTACCATAATTTCTTGACATCTGTTTGGTCAATTTGACCAATCATCATCATGAAACTAACATTTTTGTTATTTCTCTCTAGGTATCTCGATGCGGTATGATCTACATGGAGCCCCACATGCTGGGTTGGCGCCCGCTGTTGGTCTCATGGATCAACACCCTCCCGGCCGGTCTCAACGACATGCACAAGAAGATGATCACCGACATGTTTGACAGGATGGTACCAGCCAGTCTAGAGTTTGTCCGCAAGAGCGGAGTCAAGGTCAGTTAGACTTTGTAACAAGTTTGAGGAATTTGTAATGAAAGGACAAATCCAGATGTATTTTTTTTTTTTTTTTATGACTCATGTCAATTGATGACCACTTATTCAAGTTAAGTTAAATCAATGCAAAATAATTAAACAAAAATAGTACGGATTGAAAAGTGGATGAAAGTTTATTAGACAGGTGTAGGATTTTAATATTTGGCTTATTCCACATGATATTGATATTGGTCACAAACAATAATAATGCTAATAAATACATGTGTAATGCACACACATCTGTCAATAGACAGTAGTAGTGCAAAAATCATATCTCCAAGTCAAACGTGAAATGATGTTATGGTTTCATTGTTCTTTTGTACAACATGAAATTATTTTCAAAACATGTTACTTCATAATTTCACTACAGCATGCTCCCTTATGAAAACATGACAAAATTGTCATTCCTCCAAGTAAATGAGACATTAGGGATAAAGTTTCCACCTGTAAATTCAGTATATCATCAGGATGAATTTTTTAAAGATTTATTTCCAAAACCAATGGAGAGTTGTCAGTGTGTGAGCTCAAGTTCCATATTTGGTGATTGATTTGTTTGACAGGAATTGTCACCCACCAATGACACCAACCTGGTCAAGTCTCTGATGAACCTGATTGACAGCTTGTTTGATGAATTCCAGGATGATGGCGCTGTGGCCAAGATGGACGAACGTGCCATCATAGGATGGATAGAGGTATGCATTTTCTCACATGGGTCCCACACTTTGGAATAATCTCCCTTTGTCTTTACATAATGTTCCTGCTATATTAACATTAAAGAAAAATCTCAAAACTTGCTGTTATGATTTGCAAAGTGTCTCTGTTGTGTATAATCATGTAAAAACTTTGGGGTTACTTGATGATAAGTTCATGTTTGAAAGTTTTGTTTCACAAGAATGTCGCTCAGCATCATTTGGGTTGTATAAAGAAGGTAAAATTTGTAATTTGGGAGACAGAACAACTACTGAATGCCTAATTCATGCTTTCGTTATATGCCTTTTTGATTTTTGTAATAATTTGCTTTTTGGGCTTCCATCTTGTCAAATTCAAAGATGACAACTTGTTTAAGATTCAGCAGCACAGCTTGTAACACAAACTAAGAAACATAAACCAATATCCCCAATCTTAAAAAATGTCATTGGCTACCTATTCAGTCCCATATACAGTATAAAATACTTTTATTAGCTTATCAATGTTTTCATCAGTTTCCTCTGTCACATGTAACTGAATTGTTTACACAGTATAAACCAGTATGATTTTTTTACTTCATTTGTTCACATTCATTTGTGAATTTAAATTTTTTTGTGAATTCATATTTGTGCATATATATATATTTCACAAAATTATATTATTTTCATTTCATCAGGGCGTGTTCCTGTTCTCCTTCGTCTGGTCCATTGGGGCCAGTATCTCTGGTGAGGGTCGAGTCAAGTTTGACCTCCTACTCCGCGAGATAATTGATGGTGGTCTCTCTGAGGAATCCAGGAGCAAGTATCACATCATCCAGTTCGTGGATCCACCCCTGAAAGCATTCTCTGTGCCGTTCCCCAAAGAGGGTAGCGTCTATGATTACAGATTTGTGAAAGAGGTGAGATATGTGTGTAACTTTGAATAAAAACTGTGACTGCAAATTTTTTAGTGAGAAGATATTTTATTTGATACATTAAATTATAGTTTTGATGCCGAATAAGTTGTAAGATATTCATACTCAGTAGGACATATGTTTTTCTTTTTGTGCGTTTTAACCATTTGGCATAATTTCACTGTTTAAACATACTGAAAAAGTAGAAAAGACTTTCAAAGACAATGATATGTTTTGTCAGCTGAATAAATGTAATCTTTATAAGTTGATTTTCTTTAAATATCACATTGCCATCACTTTGTTATATCTTGATTGTGGATAGTTATTTCTTCTTCCTGTTTCTACAGGGTTTTCCCTGTAGATTTATTCTATTCCCTGCATCCTGCACAAAAAGGAGGAATAATAATAAATGGAAGATTTGTGCCTATTGTGATGCATGTAATTTGTCAAATTTTCCTAATTGAAATGTGAATGTTGTCAACTCTGTAGTGGTTGATGCCCGTAGGTATGGTCATGAATTTAATATATCATAGCACAGAATGTCAATAAAATAAATTTGTAAGATAAATTGTAATAGCTGAGTGAAATAACCCCAGATTTATTCATGTGCCTTTCTCTCTTGGAGTAATTGGTTTTGGTGTCCTTTTTGGGTTGGTGTCCCCACAAACAAGTGTGTTCTGTTAGACTACCTTAAATGTATGATAAATTGACTGTCCTTCAGTTAGTATCTCACTGGCCTTTTAAGAACTACAATTTTACAAGAAAGAAATTTTTCATGAAACATCTGTTCATTCATACTCAAGTGTCAATCAAACTTATTTCTACCAGGACATTGGTCGATGGGAGAAGTGGACGGAAGACATCAAAGATGCCCCGCCCATTCCCAAGGATGCCGCCGCCAACTCCATCATCGTCCCCACCATCAACACGGTGCGTTATACTGCCCTCATGACCATGCTGAGCACTCACCAGAAGCCCTCCCTCTTTGTCGGTCCCACTGGTACCGGAAAATCCGTCTACATCACGGTGAGTGATCATGAAATTAATCCAAGATTGTAGCTTTTCACAATAGAATCGTTAGTCTGCCAAATTGTAACAGTAAGGAGCTACCCATGCTAGCCAATCAACACCTCTCTGTGCATTGTTAGTACCAACTTTCACACAACACTTTCCATCAGCAGGACCTTCATTCACTCTGCAATACCTGTGTGGAACAGCTTACCTCAAAATGTGGTTGGAGATATTTCTAACAAGGGTGCACAATCCTTCAAAAATAGAGTTCATAAGCACCTTTAATCACTCATTTAACTACTTTTTACAATCCTTTACTCCAGCTACACTGAGCTGCTTTGAACCATGTAGTTTCTCTGCTGTAGTGCTCCTCAGCCTGTATCAGAAATTGAATTTTCTGTTACTCTTTAGGGACTATTGTTCACTTTAGCACTGTTTATACAACACAAAAATACCATCACCAAGTTACTGGTAGTTTGTTTCACTCCCTACTTGTTAGTAGGAAGAGCAACAAGACATTTACTGCATTCACCATATATTTCATGTATAGATGTTTTCACTGTTTTAACCAACTTGACATTTAGGCAACTGATTAATTTTGTGAATATTTAAGGAATTTCATTACACCATAACAATGAAAGTACATTTTTACGGGTGATTATTATGATATTGGGCATATTTGTGACATTTGTGAAAAATCAAAACACAAAGTATTTTATGTATTCAATACTTTTAAGCAAACTATTATGTTATAAATCATTTACACACCTCCCAACTTTTCTGAATTTGGAGAGATATTTCCTGATTTAACCCTTCATTCCATGTTATAAACTTCAAACTCGTCTTTTTTGTGATGTAAACAATGCTGTTCAATATAGTATTCATAATTTTTTAGCAGATAGATTCCAAATTTTACTCAGATAGGTTTGGAGCTCTGTACTTCTCATGTTTGTGCTATACCTTGTGTAAATTATCATTTTTTTTGTTCGATTTATTTTCGTTAGGAATTCCTCCTTGGCAAACTGGACAAGGAAGTCTTCAAACCAGTCATCATCAACTTCTCAGCCCAGACCTCTGCCAATCAGACACAGGACATCATCATGTCCAAGCTGGACAAACGCCGCAAGGGAGTCTTCGGACCTCCGTTCGGAAAGAAGACGGTAAGTTTTTTTGTCAAGCCACCAAGGTGGGGCGAGACTGAGGGATCCTTAGCAGTGGTCCGTCTGTTATCCATCTGTCATCTGTCCATCCATCAGTAATGCTTATGAAACTTGAATAACTGTGCAACCATTTGCCCATTTGTAACCAAACTAGAAGTATCAGTGTGTTTCTATTGAGCCTACCGTATCTATCCGGATAAAATTTAACCGGCTAATAGCGGAGAAGGTCTGTTTCTATTGGATTGCATTTTCCGGAAAGCACGATCGATCATAACGGGATCGTACGATTACCGGCTAAGAGTCCGTTGACCTGGGCAAGGTATTGTGGGATGACCGAGGTCAAATTTATGCTCAATCAAACACACGTGCACTGCAGCCAGGGGTCATGTATTCTGATCATGTGGTTTTGTTTATTTCCGGTTTCTCACTGGCAAAACACGGATAATAGCGCAGAAGGTCTGTTTCTATTGACGTCTTACGGTATCTTTCTCCGCTATTATCCTGCAAAACTTTCTCCGCTAAAAGACGGATAATGGCGGAGAAGGTCTGTTTCTATTGAGATCTTCTCCTAGCTTCAATAGAAACATGCTGATTATCTACAAGTTTCTACTGGGGTTGGTAACTTTCCAATCATTAGCCCATAAACTTGGATAATAGATGCCCTATAGGGACCTCAATGTTATATTGTGGTCAAAGGTCACATTAGTAGATCAAATAAGATCAAACTTTCATGTAATAGGGCAAGACGTGTTATGGCTATCGCCTTGTGATGCATATTTGGTGTACCTTCCCCAAAAGTATTTTAACTTGTCTCATTGAAACTTCAATATCCATTTATCAAATTTGGGATGAAGACTTTAGATTAAATCCAAAATTTGTTCACCTGTAAATTGCATTGTAATCCTTGTCTTGTATAGCAATTAAACAAATTTAGTTTAATAATCAGTGGTTGAACTTGGATGTGTGAGATATCTAAACCAAAGCAAATTCAAGTTGTATTGAGAACAGTAGTTATAAAAAGTATTTTCAGTTTTGACTTAAAACCATTGCATATTTCATCTTCTGAATCTCTTCTGTAGATCGTCTTTGTGGATGATCTCAACATGCCTGCCCGGGAGGTGTATGGGGCCCAGCCCCCCATAGAGCTTCTCCGTCAGTGGTTGGATCATTGGAACTGGTACGACCTCAAGGACTGCTCCCCCATGAAACTGATTGACATCCAGATCATGGCTGCCATGGGACCTCCTGGTGAGTTGACAGATTTTGATTAAAGACACAAGCTAATAATTGTGGAACTTCAATTTAAAAAAAAAAAACTGTCAAAGTTTGAGATCTAAGCTGCATAAAAGTGCTTAAATTGGCAAGTAAACATCCTAGCATACAAAAGTTTGGAAGGTTATGCTGCCACTAGCATGGTATGCATGAATAAACATTTCTTGCTCAGGCTAAGTATAACTTAGTCAGACCTATAACATAGTAGTCTATGGGAGGAAATAAACAAGGTCAGGAAAATGTAATAATTTTAAAACCATGCTGACTAACTGTCGTGTTTATTACCTAATTATTATCGTATCATTTCAATTTATAAACAACAAAACAGTAATTAAAGATATGCTTGTCATAATAGCAAATTTATCATGCTGATTGACACACAAGCAGTGCAACTTACAGTTGGCAAAATCAATTTCCTCTTGAATACCGTACACCATGTATTGAAGATTGAACTATTTGGTATCATTAGTTTGATTATATGTTATTATTAAGTGAAAGAAGTTTAGCATTTGAAAGTGAAAATAATGCAAGTAGATTTTCTTTACGATATTTAATATTTGATTGACAATTGAACTTCCATCATTAAGTCCAAGTAATTTATCATTTGAAAGGGTACATAATGCAAGAAGTATTTCTTTATGACTTTGAATATTTAATGGACATATGGATTTACCCTTTAATAGTTTCGTGGCTAAATGCTTGAATGAGCAGAATTGGTAACATGAACACATCTGTGTCTTGCAGGTGGGGGTCGTAATCCGGTGACGCCTCGTTTCCTCCGTCACTTTAACACCATCACCATCAATGAGTTTGATGACGAAACCATGGCGACGATCTTCACTAAGATCATGGCATGGCACATATCAGCCAGGTGAGACTTTTAATCATTATACAGTCATTATTTCTTTTAATTACTGTAGAAAGTCTAGACATTCTTAAAGTCGTCGTTTAATAATGTTTCAGTTTTTTTAAATTTGAGCTACCTGATCCTTCATGCTACTAGTATCTCTCATAAGATTTAAAAATAAAGCCCTGAAAAAAAATTGTACTTCAAAATGATTATTAAGTGCTTTTCCAATTCCCCCCAAAATGGTGTGTTAGAGAATTAAAATCTAAATAAACTCCTCAAAAAAAGTTTGGAAATCTAAGTTTGATCACCTGTATCTCCCGTTTTGTAGTAATAATCAATTCAAGCTTGGTATCATCTGAACGATTATTTAATTTTCATTAAATTGATACCCTACTTGTTACGATTATGCCATCAGGGAAAGAGCAGTGTTCAAAAACGTGGTGTAAAGTGTAAATTGAAAAGCTGCAATATAACCAAAGTTCGGTAAGTCACACAATTTTGGTTTTTGTTGATGGGGGAGTTTCCTAATTGTCTCTACGGTTGTTATGCATTCTAATGTGAACATTGACATGGATTGAAACAAACACATGCATAATTAAGCAAACAACAGCAATAAAAAGTAAAAAAAAACTGTATGGGCATTTACAAACTGGACGCAAGGCATTTAATCTCACAGACCTTTCACCACATTAACACAACAAACTAACCAAAAAAAAAGTGGCAGGAGCTTGATTTACATGGGTTTTCATATTAATCTTCACGTGGATCTTTGATTTCATCAATTTTCATTGATTTTAATGACATGATCAGAGTTCAGTATCGGGTGGATGACCCACGTGCCCGCACCACCGCCTGGCACCGCTTTGCCATGCTGTTGATGAGCTTTGTGATTCGTTGCCGTGGGATGGCATTCCACTCGTCAGTCAGTAATTGAAGCAGACCTGCCAAGTGTTGTTGCATTTGTGACTCTCTTCCGTACAGCCCGGCCGAGTCCATCTCTCAAATGTTCATTGGAGTTGAGGTCTGGGCTGCATGCAGGCCAGTCCATTCTCGTGATACCCTCTCTCTGAGAAAATCCATTAAAATCAAGTTAATGCCACTTTTTATTACTTTGTGGTGTTAATGTGGTGAAAGGTCTGTGAGATTAAATGCCTTATGTTAAGTTTTGAAATGCCCATGCATGCTTTTTGTTTATTTTTTTACCTGTTGTTGTTGTTGTTGTTGTTGTTTGCTTACTTGTGTAGTTGTTTGTTTCAGTCCATGCCAATGTTCACATTAGAATTCATAACGACCGAAGAGACATTGGGAAACTCATCAACAACAACAACAAAATTGTGTGACTTACCGAACTTTGGTCATTTTGCAGCTTCAATTTACACTTTACACCACATTTTAAGATTCTGCCCTTTCCCTGATGGCATATTCATAATAAATAGGGTATCATTTAAAGAAAATTAAATATCTTTCTGATGATACCAAGGTCGCATTGATTATTACTACTAAATGGGAGATATAACCGATCAAACTCAGATTTCCAAACTTTTTTTGAGGAGTTTATATAAAAACAATTTTTTAGTTGCATATGTAAGAATTGTGTGTGTATGTGTATCTGTCATTCATTCTGTCTGTACAGCACTACCACTGCAAGACATTTCGAATTGAGCCATTTCAGTAACGTTTTGTTCCATTCTGATGAATAGGTTGGGTAATGTTTCTACACCAGCAACTTAAAATTTTGTGATAGATCATAATGAATAAGAATATCTGCTTAATGTCCTATCACTCATTCATTCTGCATGGTTTCAGGGGATTTGCAAAAGACTTCGAACCCATCGTGAACCAGATCGTAACGGCCACGGCCGAGGTGTACAAAGCCACCATGAAGAACCTGCTGCCGACCCCAGCCAAGTCTCACTACCTCTTCAACCTGCGTGACTTTGCCCGCGTCATCCAGGGAGTGCTACTCTCCATTCCCGATTACTGTGAGACGCCGGCAGTCATGAAGAGACTCTGGGTCCATGAGGTGAGATTATGTCTTTTATTTTTGTCACTGCTGAATGTAGTTTGTGAGGCGACTATGAAACGGGCTTTATATGTGTGTGTTTGTGTCTGTTCGAAATGTTAATTGCTACTGCTATTATTTTTCTAAAATTTGCTCAGACTGATTGAGCTAGGTGAGAATTTTGAAAAGTCACAGAATTTTGAAATTCATTTTTGATGCTAATTTGTGACCGTTTATTAAAGATCACAAAAAACTCCCAGTTCTCTTTTATTTCTTGCCAGATTTTGATTCTGTTTTTTCTTAGTGACATGGCTTGATGGGGGCTTCCAATCTTCTACACAGAATTCAAAATTCAAAAATTGTTAGAAATGCACCAAAAGGGGCATATTTACTATTATTATCATTAATACAATATCACAGTATTTTGATGTAAATTATATCTTTCAATAGAATAATTATTTCTTTCCCGATTTTGCCAGAAGGTGGAGCGTGATTAGGATGTTTTGAAAACATCAGTAACTCAAATTTGAGTGATTGATACTTGCTTCATTTTGCCAAAGCAGGGCAGAGCATCCTATTAGAAAATAATCTATCTTAAATTCCGCACCATTTTTTTCCGCAGGTGTTTCGCGTCTACTACGACCGTCTGGTTGACGACGGCGACCGCAAGTGGACGGTGGAGTGTGTGATGGACATCGTCAACAAGCACCTCGGCGAGAACTTCCACACCCTCTTCCAGCACCTGGACTCCAACAGCGACGGCAAGGTCGAGGAGGACGACCTCCGCAGCCTGATGTTCTGCGATTTCACGGACCCGAAGAACGAGAACAAGAACTACATCGAGGTCCTGGACCTGGAGCAGCTGAGGGTGATAGTGGAGAGCCACCTGGAGGAGTTCAACGCCATGAGCAAGAAGCCCATGAATCTGGTTCTGTTTAGGTGAGTGGTCCATATCAGACAACACCCCCAGGGACAATTCCCCTGGGGGCGACTCCCCGTGAGGACGACTCAACTGGAGGACAACCCCCGAGGATGATTCAGATATTTTGAGCTGAAACATTGTTAAACTCCTGCGGGGGAGTTGTTGTGGGGGAGTTGTCCTTTGAAGGAGTTTTCACCTGGGAGTCGTCCCTGGGGGAGTTGTCCTCTGGTGGGATTCATTCTGGAATCAATTGATGGTATGTAGCATATTCTGCATGAGGCTTCTTGAGAATTCACTGATCTTCCCATCTTCTAATGAATAAATTTCAGTCTCTCTGATTTAAATGAAAGAATTTTACCTACTATGGTGCATATCTCCCTGAGAGAACATTATGAATGTTGACATTGATATAGCCAAACTATTAAAGATGTTGTAGAGTTGGTAGCAATAGATGACATCAATGCACAAGTACAGAGAGTGGCAAATTATTTGCATATTGTGAACTTAACTGACACGTGGGAGTTGTTAAATGTTCATACAGAAATAATGTGACTTGCTTAAACTGCATTCAAAAAGGATTAAGTAATCACAACACCAAACCAACATTTCTCTGAACAGTGACAAATGCAGATTTGGCAATTATTTTTGAATAACCAAGGGTGCTTGTGATATCAGGTTGGTATGCTTGAATGTACATACAGATCCGTGACAATCACAGATCAAGTTAAAACTGTGCACAAAGGAAAGGACCGAGTAACTATCAAGAAATCCACACTTCTAAAAGTGTAGCCCAATATGTATGAGAATAATCCCCAAGTCATGCCAAACCTGTTGTAAATACATTCTTTCAATTCCTCATCTTGTTTTGCTGTCTTTATGACTGAGGACATCTTTGGTTGTCAATAAATGCCTTAATGTAACATTGTTTTGTGAAACTTCAGTACTGTTGTACTTCCCAAGTACAAAGGAACAGAAAGAAAGCAACTTTTCACTGTATTTATGCACCTTACTGATGATTCTATATTTCTTTTTTCTCAGATTTGCCATAGAGCATGTATCCCGTATCTCTCGTGTCATCAAGCAACCTCGTGGTCACTCCCTGCTGGTGGGTGTTGGTGGCAGTGGTCGTCACTCACTGACACACCTTGCTTCCCACATGGCTGACTATGAACTATTTGAGGTAAATTATAGTTTGATTTATTTGTTTACTCATTTTGTATTTATATATTCATTTATTTGTTTATTTTATTTATATATCTGATATTTATTTATTTGTGTATTTATCTTATTTATTTATTTGTTTGTTTGTTTATTTATCAAATTTATCAAGTCAATTTTTATGTAGTTATTTGTATTTTCACTTCAGATTCTGTAATAAATAGTAATGATGATTAAGAACCGGTCAATGTATTTTTGTGTTTGTGGAGTATGATGAAAAAAAAAACTTGAATTTTGTTTTGTTTTTGTGGTGAATAAATACCAGGGGAAGTTATTTTCCTTTTTATTCTGTACAAGGCTACCCCAAAGTAGAATGCATTTTAATTATGAAATTTAAAAGTTTTGATTTACATGTGTTAGCAGCACTGTACTCTCTATATTTTTACTTTGTTTGTATGTTGTAAAGTCACTTTTTTTTTCTTGTCTTTGATTGCAAAAGTATCCACTTGTAAAAGGAATAAGAACTGTTCATTGCTATTTCTGGGAAAAAGACTTCTGCATCATACATTGAATTGTTATCTGAGCCCTAGTTGGTTGCTTGCATATACATGTGGCACAGTTGTCATCTAATTTTCTGAATGAATTTGTAAACTTGATCTCATCTATCTTTTTGTCCTTTCCTGCTCTTGTAGGTTGAGATCACCAAGAACTACACCTCGGTTGAGTGGCGTGAGGATCTGAAAGTCATCCTCAGGAAATCTACAGAAGGAGAGCAACATGGAGTATTCCTTTTCAGTGACACTCAGGTATTTTAGCCTTCTGCTTAGTATTTATACTCTTTGTTTGCCAAAATTATTCTATCAATTCTTGTTTCAATTGTGCCATAGTCATGGTCCTTTTATTCACGGGGTGTGTGAATGGCTAGAACTGCTAAAAGTGCATTGTATTTATTTAGTAATATCATTTGCAGAGATTAGCAAATTCCCTGCTATTCTGATTGTACCATATAGATCAGTGCGTATTGGCAAATGTGCAGAATGAAGAGATAAAAATTCATTTCTTTGTTTTTAAATTTGGTTAGTTTTAGAATGTATAAATATTGTTTTGAAATAGTGAGATTAAAAAGATGTTATTCAGTATTTCAGACAGAATAATTTTTTAATGTGTGTTAGTTGACCAAATTTGCTTCCATCATCATGTTGCTTTTTAGATGGAAATTGTCATGTGATGTATATTTGCATTGATGCTTTAATTTTCTCTCATATACAGAATACTCAGGACGATCACTCATATGCAAAAAGCACTCACTTCATTTATCTTTAATAGTCTTTATTTACATGTTTGATCGTGTATTGTATAAATTCCATTCAATTTAATTCAATTCAAATCAGTTCAATTCAGTTCAAATCAATTCAATTCAATATTATGAACTCCCAAAGAAATGCCCGATGTCTGAAAATTATGAATGTATTGTAATCAGTTTGGTAGATTATATGTTGTTTTTCCGTATTGTTCTATTATCTATTTGGTTGTTTTGTGATTTGATTATTTTTGAGTATTTATTTATTCCATATATATACATAACAAAATTTCAGATATACATACAAAGCAAAATTCCAGTTTGTTACCGACGAACGATTACATTATCATAATTTTTGATATTATAAGGAATTAAAATTTACATGTATACGACATTACAGGGAATTAACATTTCAATTAATATAGAAAAGGGAAACGCCATAAGCAAAGCTTGAAGGTGATGCTCACTTATATCGTAAAACTGACGTCAAAAATTGGATTCTGTTATGCATACATATTTTTAACAAAAACAAAACAATTATTATTTTTTTTCATCACAGATCAAGCAAGAATCCTTCCTGGAGGATATTAACAATCTGCTAAATGCTGGTGAGGTCCCCAACCTGTTTGCCACTGACGAGAAGGCCGAAATCTGTGAGAAGATGAGGATCGTTGACAGGTATGTCACAGATGTTGTCATTTGTGTGTATTCGAGTCATTTATGTTATGGACCTTCTTTGAAGTGAGTTAATCAATAAATACATAAATAAGGAAATAAATGAATAAAGAAATAGCTAACTTAACAAATAAATAAACAAAATGATTAGAACATACATAAAAGAAAGAAATGGAAACTGCATATGAAATTAGTTATTGAATGGATGATAAAATTAATTGATTGATAAATGGGTAGATTGGTAAATCAATCAGTAAATAAATATATATGATCACATCAGAAGATGAATTGATTTTAAACAACAATCAATTCATCATTTCTTAATGTACACTTATGCAATGAAAATATCACACACCAATTAAAAAATTGTACAAGTCATGTACTTCTATAAAAATAAAAGGGTGAATAAAGCCATGTAGCTGACATAAAGGATCTGTTTTTGAATAAAGACACATTAAATATGAATTAAGCTTCTCTAATAGGCTTGGATCTTGTAATGTTTAATTTCTATGTGAAGTGCATGAAGAAACTGAGATGGGTATTATGTACTACACAAATATTGAGTTATTACTATTCGTATCTAAAACTAATTCAACTGCACTTCATTCTTTGTGAAATGTACAGATATTGTAGTGAATTATTCCTACATGTTGTGGCAGTTTTTTTTTTTTTTTACCTTCAGACAACGTGACAAGAGCCGACAGACGGATGGTTCTCTCATTGCTCTCTTCAACCTGTTTATTGAGCGTGTGCGAGAGCAGCTCCATGTCGTGTTGGCCATGAGTCCCATTGGTGACGCCTTCAGGAACCGACTCCGTAAATTCCCGTCCCTCGTCAACTGCTGTACCATTGACTGGTTCCAGGTCAGTCAAGACTTTAATTGAATTAATGCATCCATAGTGTGGAAGGTTCCATTTTGTTTGCTGTACTTAATTGTCTGGAAGAGACCATTTCAGATCGGGGATAAGGGACATGAAAAGTGTTAACCTCTATCAGTCTCTGTTCATACACTCTACACAATTTGAAAGCACGTGCAATGGGAACAGTTCTTTTAGTTGTCTGAGATATCAGCAAACATTTTTTTTCTTTTTCTTTCATTAAAATGAATTTTGATGTTGAAAAGATTGTTGGTTTGTTGATTTAGATTATTTTACATGAAAAAACCCCCAAAAATCAATTATCTGAGAAAAAATTATAAGCTTAACTTAATACTCAATCCGAATAAATGATTTTTAAAAAAAGGCACTGAAATTGTTCAGTTGCTGGTTTTAGGCAGTGCTAAATGTTCATATTTTCAAAATGAAAATTATATTAATGAACCAGTCCAAAATAGCAATAAATGTTTTGTTGCCTCTGGGGTAAACAAAACATAGGGTCTTTTATTGATGTAAACAACTTTTGCCACGTATGATTCATGTAGCTTCGAAGTCAGATGTTGTTGTATTAACATTGTAAATTGTAATCACAAAAGTGAGCACTGTTGCTGGGTAAAACAGAATTCTATCCAATTACATATTATTTGTTAATAATTGTGGAGACTGATTAAAACTTTGTTTGTTTGCAGTCCTGGCCAGAGGATGCCTTGCAGGCTGTCGCCTCCCGCTTCCTGGACGACGTCGAGATGGACGACGACATCAAGGAGGGGTGCATCAACATGTGCAAGCGGTTCCACACGACGACCCGCATCCTGTCCGAGAAGTTCCTAGAAGAGCTGGAACGCCACAACTACGTGACCCCAACATCCTATCTGGAGCTGATCAGCACCTTTAAGTCGCTGCTCAACAAGAAAAGACAGTGAGTTATACTTCCAGAAAAACACTTGATCCTTGTATAATGAAGTTATATTTTCACTGATATGTATATCGATACGACCTTTACTTTACTTGGGA